>PVJL010010688.1:0-47578 GCA_004026885.1 Lyroderma lyra
GAAAAGATGAAATATTGCCATTTGCGACAAAATGGATGGACCTGGAGATCATCATGCTAAGTGAAATAAGCCAGACAGAAAAAACAAAGAACTGCATGATTTCACTCATATGCGGAATATAAAACTGAAAGCAAAGAAAAAAAGAAATGAACAAACAAATAACCCATGGACACAATCAATAGTTTAATGTTTATTTGGGTACCAGTGGGTTAGGGAGGGGAGAAAGGGGAGGGTGTGGGAGAGGAGAGGGGGAAGCTAAATATAAGGTGATAGAAAGAGAAGTCACATTAGGTGGTGAACTTATTACACATCAAGTTGACAATGCACTGTAGAATTGTATGCCTGAAACCTATGTAATCCTTGCTAACAGATGTCACCCCAATAAGTCTAACAATAAAAATGAATTTTAAAAAAAGCCTAGGACATCACTGTATAATACTATAGACTTTATAAACACTACACAGGTTACACAAAATTTACAAAAATATTTTTCTTTTTTCAATAATAAATTAAACGTAGCTTACTTTAACATTTTTACTTTAAAAACTTTTTATTTTTTGAACTTTTGACTCTTTTGTGGTAACACTTAGCTCAATATACAAACACATTGTATAGCTGTATAAAAATGTTATCTTTTTGTATCTTTATACTACAAAGTTTTCCTATTTTTACAGTTTTATTTTTTAAACTATTTTGTCAAAACTAATTTACAAACACACACATTAGCCTAAGTACATTTTAACAATACAGTTTTATGCCATATAATGATGTTTTGGTCAACAATGCATTGCATATACTATGGGGATTCCATAAAATTATAATGGAGATGAAAATTCTTATAACCAGTTGACATTATAGTTGTCAAGTCATAGTGCACAAATTGCAAAAATCAAAAAGGCTGTGGTTAAGATGGCAAATAACTTTAATCTGGGTGTGAATGATGATGACATTGAGGAGCTCCTATAGGTACTTCTTGAGGAATTGACTAATGAGTTATTGGAAGTGGAACAGAAACACATAGCTGAAGAAGAGGCAAGAGAAAATAAACAGCAGGAGAAGAAAAAGAAGAATCCCAAGAAAATTCACAGTGAAGGGTTTAGCAGAGCTTTCACAGGCCCCAACAACCTCTTTAAAATTTTTGAAAACATGGACCCCAGCACTGAAAGGTTTTCATTAATAAAAAGAAATGTTCATGGTGCATTATCTGCGTACAAGCAAATCTATGATGAAAATAAGAAACAAAGAAAGAAATTACAATAAACATATTTCTGAAGTCAGTGACAGCTCCTCAAGAAGAGTCTTAAACAGGTTTTTTTGAGAGGTTTTCCAAAATAAGACACTGTTATCATCGGAGATGAGAGCTTCACGTGTGTTATTGCCCCTAAAGACCTTCCAGAGGGACATGTGAAATTGGAAGACAGTGATATTGACTAACATGAGCCTGCATAGATACTACCCAAAGCAAGCTACAGAATCAATGCAATTCTTATATAATTCCAATGGCATTTTCCACAGAAGTTTTTAAGAAATCCTAAAATGTTTAGGGAACCACAAAAGATACCCATGGGACCAGAACAATCTTGAGAAAGAAGAAAAAAGCTGTAGGCATTATACTCCTGATTTCAAATTATATTACAAAGCTATAATAATCACAACAGTATGGTATTGACATAGACATAGACACACAAATCAGTAAAAGAGATTAGAAAGCTCTGAAATAAACCTATGCATATATAGTCAATTAATTTTCAACAAAGGAGTCAAAAATATACAACAGGGAAAAAAACAGATTCTTCAACAAATGATGTTAAGGAAACTGGATATTTACACACAAAAGTGTGAAACTGGACCCCTATGTTATACCATACAAAGTAATCAACTCTAAATGGATTAAAGATTTGAACATAAGACCCCAAACTATAAAACTCCTAGAAGAAAATACAAAGAGTGAACTCCTTGACATTAGGCTTGGCAAAAATTTATTTTTTTGACACCAAAAGCAAAACTAAGCTATTGGGACTACATCAAACCAAAATAAGAAGGGGGAAAATATATGTAAACCATACATCTGATAATATGTTAATATGCAAAACATACAAGAAACTCATACAATTGAACAGCAAAACAACAAAACAAGTAAGTCACTGAAAAAATAAACAAAGGACCTGAATAGATATTTTTCCAGATGAAGATGTAAAAATGGCCATCAGGTGCATGAAAAGATGTTTAAAATCACTAATTATCGGGGAAACGCAAATCAAAACCATAGTGATTCTCGCACCTATTAGTCTGTCTATTATCGAAAAGACAAATGATAACACAGGTTTGTGAGGATGTAAAGAAAAGGAAACCTTTGCTCGTTGTTGACGAAAATACAAACTGGTACAGCTAATATAGAAAACATTATGGAGGTTCCACAAGGAATTAGAAATAGAACTACCATATGATACAGCAATCTCACTTTGGAGTACAGTAGACTCTCTGTTAACTGGCACTTAAGCAACCAGCAAAATCTCAAGCAACCGGAAAAATTTTTCCGGTTGCTTGAGTTTCAGTCAATGGAGAGTAAGCTGACCAGACATCCCATTTTAAATGGGACAGAAACAGTAGTATCCCCTATCAAATGGTGCATATGGTCAGCCTTGTCTCATTGGACTAAATTCAAGATGTCAGTAGGCTGACCATATGCACCATTTGAAAAGGGACAATATCATTGTTTTCTGTTCCATTTAAAACGGTATGTCTGGTCAGCTTAACAAAGAGTCTACTGTATATACCCAAAGTAAACAAAATTATTATTTCAGAGAAATATCTGTTCTTGAATGTTTATTGCAGGATTATTCACAATAGCCAAAATATGGTAACAACATAAGTGTCCATTAATGGAAGAAGGAGTAAAGAAAATGTGCTGCTCTCTCTCTCTATAAGGTTGGACAATTAATTTCCTGAACTCATTCTAAAAACAGTGTTACATACTTTATTGCTAAATATCACTATGGTCACCTTTGAAGTACTACCCTTGGGAAGCTATACATTGATGTCACTGCCTACTCCACCCTTCAAAGCAATTTTGTGACTTTTTTTGGAAGGGCTATCAGAGCTGCCATTGTCTGAAAAATTTGACGATTAAGTTCGTGAATTTGTCTCCATGCACTTAGCTTGACAGCACTATGACATCTTACTGAGTGTTTGTACAGTGCTGCCAACATAAGCAAATGGTGGCAAATTCATGAACTTTACTATTGAAATTGGGTACAATGATAGTCTGATGACTGTTCTAGAAAAAGAGTCCCAAAATTTCTTTGATGGGTAGACTAGGTGCTGGTATCAGTACATAGCTTCCCAAGGGGAGTACTTTGAAGGTAGTCAGTGATATTTAGCAATGAGGTGTATAGCAATTATGAGTTTGCAAAATTAATTGTCCAACCTCATATATTCATATAATGGAATATTATTCAGCCTTAAAAAAGAAATCCTGTCATTTGCAACAACATGGGTGACTCTGTAGGGCATTATGTTAAGCAAAATAAGCCAGACAGAAAAAGACAAATATTGTATCATATCACATACACATGGAATCTAAAAAAAAAAAATCAAACTCATAAAACAGGATACAATGGTAGTTTCCAAGTGGAATTGCCAAGTAGGAGTGGGGAAAATAGGTAGAGGTTAGTAAAAAGTTACAAACTTTCAGTTAAAAGATTATTAATGTTTGAGGATCTAATACACTAATATACCATGGTGACTATATTTAATAATACTGTGTTTTAAAATTTAAATTTGCTGAGAGATGAACTTGAGTTATCAGCAAAAAAAGAAAATATGTGAGGTGATAAATGTATTAAATACCTTGATTGTTAGAACTCTTTTACAATACACATATACGTATATCAAATCTTCACATTTTATACTTTAAAAATTACAATTTTGTCAATTACACTTCAAAAAAACTGAAAAAATAAAACTGCACAAAGAAAATGGTTTTATGATTCTTTCTCACTGGTTTTAGACCTTTCAGTGAACATTACAAATACCAGAGGTTCCAAGAAGTATATACACATTTTAAGAGATGTTGTCTATATATTACTTTTCAAAGTTGGCTTGAATTGCAGTGGCAATATGTAGTATGACATTTGCTCACCAGATAGCATTAATCAAATCAATGCTGGTGATACCACGTGACAGGCAGGACAGTCAAAGAAAATGGTAGAAACGCGGTGTTATTCAAGGATCGCAAGATCATTTTGAAGTACTATTTGAAATTCAAAAATGTTGTTTGAGTTTCCCCACATTCTCTTGACTTAATACCCTTTGACTTCTACCTATGGTGGACCTTAAAGGATGTAGTGTACCATAGACAACTGGCTATGCTGGCAGTACTTTAGGAAGAAGTTGAAATGGCATGTGTAGTCATACACGTGGACACTTTGGTCAGTGTTGCTCAAGCAGTAGCTTGCCATAATCAGAAGTGTATGGACGCTGATGGTAACCACTTTGAGCACCTCTTGTAATTACAAAAGTCAAACATGACTTGTATTCATCTTTTGTTATCGATATATATTGAGTATTACAATTTTAATACAGTTTTTTTCCTTTCTTAAAATGTGTATACATTATGTTGGCACCCTCTGTATTTGAGTAAATTTAAAGTACTGATTCTATGCTTACTTACTAGATTAAGAAACTTAATATATCAATGGACCTTAGTTACTTCCACTATAAAATTATGAGTTCATTCATTCAATCAATACTTATTAAGCACTTTCTATATGCCAACCACTTTTCTAGACAATAGAGGTACATTATAGTTGTTATGAAATATAATTTTTCTAATAACCAGTTACTATATTACATTTTTTTATTTCACGTATATAATTAAAAGGCAAGAGTTCTATGAAAATGATTGTCACAACTCATGAGCTGTCCTGACTGTGAAAAGTGCAGCTGAGGATAAAGACCTGGAAATTTGTTCTAGCAAATAAGTCAAGTCTTGGGGGTTCCCTGGTGGTGTAGTGGCTAGGCTTTGGCACTCTCAACCTTGCAGCCTGGGCTTGATTCCCAGCCAGGGAACTACCTCCTCCCTCCAAAATATAAGTCAAGTCTCTATTTGCTAGATTTACAAGAGTAGATGAGGGTGTTTTCTTACTAATGTTTTAGTGTGACTTTGTGTGGTATGTGCTAAATTGTGGCTATACAAGCACCAGTGTTAGGGCTACCACATGGTGTGCTCAGTCAAGAAGATGATAAGATTTGAGGCAACTGAGACAGAAAGTGTCAGGGAAGGTGCTAGGAAACCAAAGGCCAGCTAGAAAGGAGAAATCTTCCCAAGACCACAATTGCAACACCTAGTTCTGGAAGACCTAGTTTGCAAAGGTTAAGAGCTACAAGATACCGCTGAGGTCCCTCCTATCAGATTTCCAAGGCTCTCCATTCTTTTTCTCCATCCTTAAAGTGGTAGTTATCTGGGAGTAGCACTGCCAGTTAATATAAAGTCAGAAAACACAAAGGCCTCAACATTACCTGAGGAGTTAAGAAATAAACAAATTTTGTTTTGCGTTTTAGAGCAAAGTAAAATGGTTTAAACTCAGTCATTTGAAGTTATTTTGTGTTTAAAAGAAATGAGGGATGAATGTCAGTGGAGAAAATGACTCTCCTGGTCCCAGGAAAACCTTATAGGAAAATAGTGTTCTGCAAGCACCCAGCTTATCTAGAGATTTCAAAATGCTGGGCTTGTTGCAGCTCAATATCAGCTCTGTTTCTGGGACAATGAGAGAGGGAGGGAGTCCATTCAGATACTTTCAACAACATCCTATTATTTAAATTTAACTTTACAGTGCACATCTGATTACCATTTCATCAGCACTTAGCCTCTGTTCTGATGAGGTAAAGCTATAAAACCCACCACTTTGGCCTGGTGGCTCACTCACAGGAACAACACAGAGTTCCTTGTAATTAAATGACATAATACCTATGTATGTGTCTGCTCAAGCTGCCATAACAAAATACCATAGACTGGATGATTAAATAACAAAAATTAATTTCTCATAGCTCTGGAGGATGTAAGTCCAAGATCAGGTTGTCAGCATGGTCAGTTTATGGTGAGAGCACTCTTTCTGGCTTATAGACAGCCATCATCTCACTATGTGCTCACTTGACCTCTTTGTGAAAGCATGCAGAGAGAGAGTTTGCAAGCTCTCTGGTGTCTTTACTTATAAGGACTCCTGTCCTATCATAAGGGGCTTGTTATTGACCTCATATGTCCCTATTTACCTCCCAAAAGTTCCGTCTCCAAATACCATCACATTGGGGATTAGGGCTTTCACATATGAATTCACACAATTTAATTCATAGCAGAATGGTTTTTGCTTCTTTTCACCTTTACTTACAGGTAAATTGACAAGGATGTGGGGTTTTTGCACTGCTGCCCTGGTTTTCATTCAAGGATAGAGATTACCACAAACTCCAGAAACACCTGATAATATATACAAGCTATTTCTGCTTAGGGCATAGTGTCAGGAACCACCTCATTCTTCATTGTCTTGTATCTCTATGAAGTTATGAATACCAACTCGCCACAAATATTTTGAGACCTACTACTGTAATGAGTGAGAAAGGGAAAGACAGCCTCTGGCATCCAAAACTGATTGACATTCACAGCTAGAACTGAATATTATTTACAAACTGTTCTGGTGGTAGGCTTGTTTGTCTTTCTAATGGACACAAACAATCTAATAAGATAATACACACAGACAGGTTTATTCTGACACCATGATGAAATAAAATAAAACAAGGCCATTTCATAATTTTGCCTTAGCACAGACAAAATCAAGGTCATTGTGCTACCAACAAAACACCCATTCATAGAATTCCCTCCATTTTATTTCCCCATCCAATCTAAAGTGAACCATTGCTTTCTTAGATCCTCCTCCAAACCACCCATCTAAAACTCAAATTCTATAATAAATTCTTTTGATTACTCTCTTACTTATGATTACCCATGGTATAGGTTCTCTCTTAATGGAATGAATAATGGATCCAACTTGTTCAACTACAGATGTGTTTCTGGTGGTCTTTGTCTGAAGAGCATTGACATGAGTGTACTTCTGGCCTCAGATAGAAAATAGAACAAAAGCCCTATGTCCAATTGATAGCAGGTAATATACTAAGAATCTTTGGTCTTCCAACCCTTTTCTCCAGAAACTCTCTCCACTGGCTGGGTTACTGCTGGTATGTTCAGGTGCTAAGCCCTGGCTCTATCTATTCATAATAGTCTCTATATTCCCTGCTTCCTACTGGCCTTGAGCTGTCTTCCACCAATCCTGCAGATTTTCTTGCCTAATATCTATACCCCAGAGCCAGCACTTGAGAAGAAGGAACCTAACCTAGTTCCTTGAAACTTAGACAATATAGGTGATCTATTGGCTAGAATGTTTATGGTTATTCACCATAATCTCTAAGAGTTAAACTATTTTGCTCAAAGACTACTCAGACCCTATTCTATTCTCCTCAATTTGTTCTGGTGTCATATCAAAAGATACTGAAACGTATTTGTTCAATTAGTGAAGCAAATTTGAATTGAGTGCCTAGGATGGGTAGAACACTATACAAGGTACATTTGGAGCTATAACCAAAAAGATGAAAGTCTCTGTCCAATAATCTATCTATTGGGAAAGACACACAATCACATCAGGAAGCAAAATGGAATGCTATAATATACGTAAAGAAAAATGCAGATAGTTTCAGTATAACTTAAAAGAGAATTCATTCAAATATTGTTTATTTCATTGGTACTTTAACTTCTCAAATAAAAGGAAAATTATAGTTAGCTCTGCTTGCTTCTCCTACTGTTGCAATAAACTGAATATTATGGAAATTTAGAGTTCCATTGATTTTCATATATGTAAGAAGCTTCAAAATATGGATGTGTGAGTTCTCACAATCTTTAACTTTATCTTAATTTAATATATACTATAACCTAGTGATTCCCTGGGACATACTGCTTTCTCAATATTTTCTTAACTAATGTCTTATAGGAGGAGACTGTAAAAAAATTGAATACAAAAATTAAAACCCAGCATTTAGAAAACAATAGTTGGTTGCCAAATTTTATTTTGTCATACTAATGTAGTATGATATAATCAAGAAGAGAGAAGATTCTGGAGCCATACTGTCTGGATTTGAATTTAGACTCCACTCTTTACTGGCAGTGTGACCTTGAGGAATGATTTAATTTACCTCTGCCTCATCTATAAAATAGGGGTGATAATAGTACTTACTTCATAAGATTGTTGTAAAGATTAAGTGAGTTAATTATATAAAGTACTTAGAGCAGTGCTTGACACCTAAAAAGCCCTGTGTATGTTTGACTGTTATTAAAGACCTTAAATAATAATAGATGGTGGTTATCACCAACATTCTGTTACAAATAAAGTGAGGTTTAACACTCATAAAATCTAACAACAAAGATGGAATCATGATATTTTCTTTTTAACTTAATTTAATTTTCCATTCTCTGGGGCCTCATGACTACTTTATAATAGGTCAACATTCAGGCATTTGGGAGACATACACTGTAAAATTAATAAAATGTACTGACAATTAAAAAATAAAAGGTCTAAGAGAGTTCCCTGGTGGTGTAGTGGTTAGGCTTCAGTGTTCTCACCGTCATGGCCTGGGTTCAATCCCCACTCAAGGAAACAAAATAAATAAATTAATAAAAATAAAATAAAAGGTCTAAACTTCATTATATTTAAAGTGGGGAAACATACAGAGGTCATCCAGCTAGTTGTGAGTAAAACCAAAAATAGAAACCAAACTTTCCAATTCCTAGTCCAGAGTTGTTGGTATTAACTCCCTGTATTACCAATGCAACACAAATTATGATCACCGTTAGTCCTATTCCCAAATACTTCCAGTTCTCCAGGGCATATTGCAGAACCAAATTTCCTTGTGCGTGTGAAGTTAGGATTGCTCTTTGAAGTTAGAGTTCCCTGATTCTTTGAAGTTAGACTTGCTCTGACCAATGAACTGTGAGCGAAAGGGATGTGCGTCACTTCTGGGTAGCTATGCACTAACACCAATACCTAGTCCACCCTTCAAAGCAATTTTGACACTTTTCTTTTCTGACATAGACATCAAAGCTGTTGTCATATCTTGCCGAGATCATGACACCTTACGACATTGTTTATACAGTGCGGCCCATGTAAGTGCATGGCGGCAAATTCGCAAACTTAATCATCAGATTTTGGGGATGATGACAGCTCTGATGGCTATTCCAGAAAAAGAGTTCCAAAATTGCCTTGAAGGGAGGACTAAGTGCTAGCATCGATGCGTAGCTTTCCAAGGTGAGTACTTTAAAGGTGACAGTAGTGATATTCAGCAATGAGGTATGTAGCGCTTTTCCCAGGATGAATTCACGAAATTAATTGTCCAAACTTGTAGGTGCCTTTGAGAAGATTTGTGTGGCTTTTTCCAGGAAACAGACTCTGAGATTAAGAAGTGAATGCTGACTATTTATTGGGGAGTACTCAAGTTCAGTGTTAGTTGGGCAGTAAAGAAGAAGGTATGACAGAAGGAGAGGTTGAACTATGATGCAGTCACAACAGAGGTCTCAGATGATCCCAAGGAAAGCTCCAGAGCATGGATGACCCTTTAGTGTTGTTCTGAATTGGGATCAGTGTGCTGCACCTTAATTGCCCTGCAATGACTAGTCATTGGATTTTGCCACTCCTTCAGAAAAGGGGCATGACATTGGACAATGAATAAGACAAATGAAATAGTCATGGATTTTACTCTATAGTTGAGGAAGTCAGAAATAAGTATATAAATGTAGAATAATATAATTAATGAGAAAGATCAGTTATTAATAAAAATTTTAAAAAGGAAGACAGGTTAGTGACTAGGAGAGGCAATATAATGTCATTGTTAACAGCAAGGACTCTGGAAACTGACTATTTGAAGTCCGTTCCTGGCACTGCTATTGATTGTTAGGACTTGAGGCAAATTAAAGCCTTTGTGACTCATTTTATAGAATTTCCTTGTCTGTACAATCAAAATACTAGAAATAAGACTAAAAGTCTCTGGACATTCCAAAGGTGTTTAAAAAGTTCTAGGTGATCATGCCAAATAATACCTTCACATGTTCAACTTCACATCTGCCTCATGCAAACTTACAAAATTATTTTTTTTGGTAAATAATGAGAAACAACCTAAATGCCCATCATTAGAAAAATGATTAATTATATTATGAAAAATTCTTACATTGGTGTACAATGTAAAAATAAAAGAGATTGAGAAAATTCTGTATGTGTTGACAAGGAATATTGTCTAATAAGACTTTATGTAAACAAATTCAAGATATGAAATTATATGCACTGATATGCACATGTGTTTGTGAACATTAATAGCATAATAATATTTATATTCATAAATGTACACATACACTTATATGTAAATATATTCATATGATTTTAAGTTTGATTGCTTTTTCTTTTTCTTTTTTTTTTTTTTTTGGTTGGTTCCCTGACTGGGAATTGAATAAGTTTGATTGTTTTTAGGTGGGAGAGATTTCATTGAGTATTAGGGGCATAGTAAATGGAACATCCACATTTAATTCTCTGTAATTTTCACTATATAAGTCTATTATTATAGGACTATATTTGTGTTTGGATAGTGAACTTTTTGAAAAATTTAATATATGGTGAAGATGGAGGTTTAGAATATAAATAAATAGTACATATGAACTACAATTTTGTATCCAAATTTCTTAATGGCCAAAGTAAAATTGTCAGAATCCTCAGTTTTATAGGTTTCCTTGTCTATGGTGGAGGTGGGGGGTGGGGGTGTGGGTTACCCTGGGGCATCAACATTTTACCTGGTATGAAGACATTGTGTTATAATACAATATAAATATTTGGTCTTTGTTCCTTTTTCCTAGCACAAAGCTCCTAAAGAGATGACCAGTGGCTGGGATCCCCTACATATTTTCAGAGGCTGGTCACAAGAAAGAACATGCCCTGGTTAGATGCTTGGAATTTTCAGCTCCCTCACATCCCACCTCTAGGTAAGGGAGAGGACCAGGAGATTGAGTTCAATCACCAATGGCCAATGCCTACATAATAAAACCTCCATTTAAATCACAAAATTCAGGGTCTGGCGAGTTTCCAGATTAGTGAATATACATTGACATGCTAGGAATGTTCTCCACCCAGAGAGGAGATGGTAGGTCTGCACCCCTTTTCCTATAATATCTTGCCATTTTCATCTCTTCTTTTTGACTGTTCTGAGTAGAATCCTTTATAATAAACCAATAATAGTAAATAAATCACTTTCCTGAGTTCTGTGAGCCATTCTAGCAGATTATAAAATATGAATGTGGCTATTGAATTTGAAGCCACAAATTCAATATAAGTATTGTCAGTTAGAAGTATGGGTGGCAAGCTGAGATTTGTGATTGGCATCTAAATAGGGGGCAGTCCTGTGGAACTGAGCCCTTAATCTGTGGGGTCTGTGTAACTCTGAGAAGTTAGTGTTAGAATTAGATTGAATGGCCAGACACCCAGTTGGTGTTGGAGAATCAGAATAATGGTGTAGGAAAAGACCACATATTTGGTGTCAAGGAAAATTAAAAACAACAACAACAACAAAACTTTTCAGGTTGAATAATTTTTTCATGTTTCTCTAAGAAGAAATATTGAGCAATGTAAAATTTTCTCCAGATTTCTCCACGCTTATATAAACTGCAATAGTGAAAAAGTTCCATCTGAGGAAGCAATACTGCAAGAACCAAAGTTACTCCAGTTAGTATTTTCCTCTTGCCTAATAGTATTATTGACCTTTAGGAAAAGGAGAAGCAGTCAGAGGAAAAACAGTCACAGCTGTATTGTCAACAGGCTATTGTGCTAACCAGAAATACTGACCCAAATGAAACTTCATTTATAAGGATAAAACAATAGTCAAATAAACCTCAGTGACTTATTTAAACATTATGCTTTATCAACAACCAACTTCTTTATAGGTGAAGTTTAATTATTTGAAATGCAAATTTATGTTACTCCCTCTCATTGTTAATAACTTCCAGATGAAGCATCCTCCAGATGAAGAACTAAGCATGGATCAGACACTGTTGATACCCTGTCTCACTTTTGTTTGGTCAAACTGAGTTTACTTGAAGATGCAAATAAGGACAATTACCAGCACTTGTTACTTCCTAACTTAAGCACCTCAGTCTGCCTTCTTCACTGTCTAGGGGTTTTCTCCAGCATGGAAGCCCAGTCTGCCACACACAGGCATGACACAGAAGTATGGGGGAGTTTATCCTACATGAAACAAACTTAACCAATGACAGGTGAGATCTGTGAATGAATGCTCCAGGCTCCCCGCCACACACACAACTCCCAGTCCTTGGGAAGTCCATTACACATAGTTTTGAAGTGGTTCCCTAACAAGTTTGAGCTCCAGTTGTCCATAGTGGTAACCTTCTCATAAACATACACTTTATAGCTTTCCTCTTTTTTTGTCACTTCTTCACTTCTACTTCTTGTGCTCACCTCCCTAATAAAGTATTTGCACCTATGTTCTCACTTCAGAGTCTAATTTTAAAAGGGAAAAATTAAAACAAAGTGTATTTAGGGCATGTATTGATTTCCACATTCTTATTTGAAATAAATTAGAATATGATAAATTAACTTATGTCAAGTTCTTAAGCAGAAACTTATGTGCCCTCTAAGGGTTGAGAAATTTAAAAAATATATTTTTTAAAAGCTTGCAAATCAATATCTGGTATTGTAGAGAATGAACAAATACCATATTTCTAGTAAGCACTGTTATAACCTGATTGTGAAAGATCTTTTTTCCTCTTAACATTTCTTAAATCCAAGTTAAAGATTGAGCCATTTGGACTCTCTTTTATTGAATAAATAAGGAGCCCATCTTTATCATTTCCTGCAGTCAATTATCCTTCTTCAAGATGTGATAATCTTGCAACAACAAAAAGCAAAAGGGAGATTTATTTTAACATGCCTACCAAGTGATCACTGTCTTAGTTGTCTTTTCAGAAATGGTAGCAGCCCAGGGGTTTTTCTGTACTCTAAGCATCAAATTAGTTCTGGAGAATAAAGAGAAATTTGCCTTCCTGGGTTATGAGATTTTGAAGCACAGTAAGTAAAGTGTGAGTGCATGGCCACTCTCCTAAGCTTGAGAGACAGCTAAGAAATAGACTGTTATTATAAAATCTGTGTTTATTGAGGTAAGGAAGGTTCAGAGAGGAAAACCAAATGAAAGGATAATGGCCACCTTTGGAAATATTTTGTATGAAATGTGATAAACTTTGAAATCTTTCTACCCTTTGTTCTGCAAATTTCCAATATGCAGAGCCTGACACTTGCTTCTAAATGAAGAATAGGTCAGCAATACTTCAGTTTACAGATGGCCACAGGTTTTAAATTATGACTGATTTGTTTTCATCCCTGTCACTTGCTTTTCATTTTAAAAATGTCTTATACATCAAATACTATCTTATATACTCTATTCAACACATGATTAAGTATTGGTATTTGTGGACAGAATATCTGTTTTGAAGTAAATGCCAAGTTTGATCAAGATTTATTGTAATTAGTTTCCATAGTTGTTTATATATATTTCTTTCTGGGAAGGTGAGATTGCATTCAGAAATTGTACAAACCTTATTCCAAAGACCTTTATCGTTTCCTCATTTTAGCCCTTCCTTAAAAACCAACAACTGACCTGAAATTACTGTGGTTTTGGTATAATCAAAGCATATGAAGATGTTTTATTCTATCAGAATCTTAAATGTCTTAAAAATTGGAAATTTGGATATTGTCATTATATTCAAATCTGATAATAGTTTATTGTTTTATTAGTGGTATAATCCCTTATTTTCTCTCTATCTCTTGTCACAGACATAAAAAGTCAATAAAACTTATTTGGCTCTTCAGTTAAAGTCATCCTTATCATCAACCATTGAAAGCATTTATTAAGTATCAATTTATGAAGGAAGCCAAGCTTAGCAGACAGAGGTAGATCATAACTTCCTTGAAATTAAGGTTAATTTCCTTCAATGCACAACTATGATAGACAATATATTTATGACACACAGGTAACTGAATAATAAACATTTATTTGAGTAAATAAACACAATTTTCAGGTATTTGCATTATGTAGAAGTAAATAGTAACTGAATTTATATGAGAATTAGTGAGTGGAAAGTCAAGGTACATTTTATGTTTGAGCATGATAATGGAAAAACTTGTTCACTCAGGCAATTAATCCATGAAGGCTTTATTGAGTACTTGGGTTTTTAAACAGTGATGACACATGGCAGTGATATGCTGAGGTAAAATTTCACTTTTAAGTGAAAATGAAAGTGACCCCTCTACTTTCTTAACTCAATAAATTGTTAATTAGGTTCCAATGGCTGGCAGGGAAAACAGAACAGGGCTTCTAAATAATGAGGGGACAAACTATCCCAAAGATCCACTTAGTTAAAGGTTGAAGTGGATAGAAAACTGAAGGGAAAGAGAGGCCTTTTAACTCTGATGCTGTTTTCAATAAATTGTTAGGTTCTTGGTAATAGTCCTAAACCCTTGACAATACCTGCTGTGCAAATTTATTTTAAAGTGAATATATAACATCAAACCCCCTATAATATAAAAAAAGAAATGGTTTGAAAGTAGGAAGGAAACAACTATACTGGTATTTTAATGAAATTAATCTGACTTTAGGCAAAGAACATCTCATTGTGTTTATGGATTCAAACTATTTTGCAAAAAGCCTTTAAAAACTTTATTTTGGTTACCTTAAAATATGACTTTAAGTGACTGCTTGTAACAATAAGATTTTTCTAGTAGTAAAGCTTTTCTAGTTGCAAGCATTCTGAGGTGCATAAAACTCCACTTAAATAAGGTAAACTGCTTATGTGAGTAGAAAACTAAGAATTATTCAATGGAAATGTACAATTATCAGATAAGAAAAAAAAGTCATGAAAAATGGGGTTTACACTATGTAAAAGGAGTATCGTTTTGTTTCTATGTCTTGTGTGAAGTAAGGAACCAGAATTTTGAAGAGGCAACTTAAACTTCATCTACAATTTTCCTGTCCTTAAACAACCTAGACAGACAGACTAGAGACTTGAGATCAATACACAATATATAGGTAACTAGTCACTAAGTATTCAAGTCTCTCAGTCACTATTGTGAGTCATGAAAAGGATTGAGTACAAATGTGCTGAAAAGGGCTATTGATAATCAAAAGTTCTATATGAATTCTTTATTACTATCCTCACCTTTTTGGCATACATTTCTCATAGATCTGTGTATCCACCACAACAGTCAGGTTACAAAACTGTTCTATCACTCTCCTGGGCAAAATGACCTCATGCTGTTTCTTTATAGGCACACTGATCTCCTTTTCCCAAGTTGTAGAATCCATTGATCTGTTTGTCATTCCAGAATGTCTTATAATGGAAATTATGTAGTATGTAATCTTTACAGAGTTGCTTTATTCACTTAACATAATGCCTTTGAAATTAGTTAATGTTCCATTTATCAATAATTTTCTTTTATTGTTGAGTTGTATTGCATTGCCTGGGCATATCACAGTTTATTTATCCATTTATTATTTTAAGAACGTGGGCTGTTTCCAGTTTGGGGTAATTACAAATAGAGCTTCCATATACATTCATACTCATACGGTTTTATTTTTCTAGGTTAAATATGAAGGAGTAAGATAGCTGGATCATATGATAAGTGTATGTTTAACTTTATAAGAAATGGCCAAACCATTTCCAAATGGCTGTATCATTTTGTGTTCTCACTACCAATGTATAGAATGTTTCAGTTGCTCCACATGTTTGCCAGCAGTTGATCTCTTCAGTATTTTTTAAAGCAATATAATAGCTATATAATAGTATCCCCTCATTGTTTTAATTTACATTTCCCTTATGGCTAAAGATGTTTAACATCTTTTCATGTCTTTATTTGCCATATTTATATGGTCCTTTGTGAAGTATATGTTCTAGTATTATGCAATTTAAAAAAATTTATTAACATTATTGTAAATTCATATGCAGTTGTAAAAATAATGTAGAGACTCCTTATATCCTTTACCCAATTTCTACCACTGGTAGCAATTCACAGCCAGAAGATTGACATCGATGCAATCTACCAATCTTATACAGATTTGTTCAGTTTTACTTGTGATAATTTGTATGTGTATATATTGAGTCCTATACAATTCTATAGAAATTAGTTACAGGTTTGTATATCCATCAACACAGTCAAGATTCTGAACAGTTCCTGTCAGGAAGAGAAATTAAGAAAATAATTCCATTTAAAATTATATTAAAATATACCTAGGAATAAATTTAACCAAAGAAATAAAAGACCTGTACTTAGAAAACTATAAGACACTGAAGAAAAAATAATTAGAGAAGATTCAAATAAATGGAAGTATGTATTGTGTTTATGGATAGAAAGAATTAACATTGTTAAAATGTCCATATTAACCAAAGTAGTATAGATTTAATGCAATCCCTATCAAAATGTCAATGAAATTTTTCACATAACTAGAATGAATAATCTTAAAATTTACATGGAACCACAAAAGGCCCCAAATAACCTCAACAACTTTGAGACAGAAGAACAAAATTGGAGGTATCATGCTGCCTGATATCAAGCTACACTACAAAATTGCAGTAATCAAAATAACATGCTACTGGCATAAAAACAGACACATAGATCTATGAAACAGTATAGAGAGCCCAGATATAAATCATTACCTACATGGTCATTTAATTTACGACAAAGAAAGCAAGAGTATAGTTTGCAGTAAAGACAGTGTAATCAGTAAATGGTGCTGGAAAAACTGGACAGATACATGGAAAAAAGTAAAAGTAGAACACCTTTTTATACCAAATAACAAGAATAAAGTCAAAATAGATTAAAGACTTAAATGTAAGAAACCACAAAATTCCTAGAAAAAAATAGAGAGTAAAATCTCAGACATACCCTTAGTAAGATTTTTACTTATACAAGTACACATATATTCTTGGACAAGGAAAACAAACAAACAATAACAAAAAAACAAAACAAAACAAATGGGACTATATCAAAATAAAAAGTAAAAAATTTTTGCATAACAAAGGGAAGTGTCAACAAAATGAAAAGACATCTTGCTGAATGGGAGAAGATGTTTGCCAATGATATATCTGATAAGGGATTAATATTCAAGGTTTGTAAAGAACTCATGCATCTCAACACCAAAAACAAAAAACAAACAATTTAATTAAAAAGTGGGAAGAGGATCTGAATAAATGTTTCTCCAAAGAGTATGTACACCTGACAAATAGATGTATGAAAAGATGTTCAACATCACCCATTATCAGAAAAATTCAAATTAAAACCACAATGAGATATCACCTCTCACCTATCAGAATGATCATCATCAGTAAATCAGCATATGAAGAAAAGAAAACCCTCATGCACTTTTGATGGTGCTGTAAACTGGTACAGCCACTATAGAAAACAGTATGGACTTTCCTCAAAAAATTAAGAATAGAACTACCTATGACCCAGCAATTCCACTTCTGGGTATTTATCCAAAGAAATTCAAGACACTAATTTGAAAAGATGTATGTTACTGAAGCACCATTTACAATAGCCAAGATATGGAAGCAACCCAAGTGCTCATCAATAGATTATTGGAAAAATAAGTGGTACATATATGCAATGGAATATTACTTGGCCATAAAAATCTTACAATTTGTGACAACATGGAGGGATCCAGAAGGTATTATGCTATGTGAAATATGTCAGGCTGAGAAAGACAAATACCGTATGATCTCACTTATATGTGGGAAAAGTGACGGTACTAAGAAATACAAATTGGTAGTACAAAATGGTCACAGGGATGTAAAGTACAGCATAGAGAATACAGTCAATAATGCTACAACAACTATGTATATTGCCAGATAGGTATGAGACTTGGGGGATCCTGTGCATGTTTTGTTTGCACTTTCATTTTCTTTCAAAATCTTAATAGTATGACATCTTAAATTTTTATGTCCATATGACCCTTGTTAATATGTAGATGTGCATTTGATTTTTCTATGTTGGTCTTATCTCATGTAACCTTAAAAACTCACTTATTAGTTCTAGGAGGTTTCTTTAAAAATTACTTTCCTTTTTCTTTCTTCTTTTCTAATCTGTATGCACTTTATTTTTCTATCTTGCCTTATTGTATTGGCTAAAAAACCTACATCACTATGTTGAATAATATCAGTGAGGCAGACAACTTTATTTTGTTTCTCATCATAGGAAAAACATTCATTCTTTCACTCTTAAGTATAATGTTAACTATTGAATTTTTGTAGATTCTGTTAATCAAGTTAAAAGAGTTGTCTTGTAACTATTTCCCTGAAAGTTTTTATAATGAATAGGTTTTGAATTTATCAAAAGCTTTTTCTGCATCAATTGATAAGATCCTATGATTTTTCTTCTTTAGCTTGTTAATATGGTCGAATACAATGATTTTTTAAAAATAAGCTGGACAGAAAAAAATCAAGAATCATATAGCTTTATTTATATGAGGGATATAAAACTGAAAGCAACAAATAAATAAAAACTCATGGACACAGTGAATACTGGTTACTAGAGGGTAAAAGAGGAGGCGAGTGGGGAGGAAGGAAGGAATGTTAAATATATGGTGATAAAAGGAGAACTGAGTGATGAGCACAAAATGCTATGCTTTGTTTCCTATTTTTGGTGCTGTTTTTGTCTAGTTTTGGCATCAGAATCATAAAATGAATTGGAAAGTGTTCCCTCCTACTTTATTATATGCAAAATATTGTATAAAATTGGCATTAATTCTTTTTAAGCATTAGGTAGAACTTTTTAGTCAAAACATCTGGACTCAGAGATTCCATTTTGGAAGATTTTAAAATTATGAATTTAGCTTCCTTTAATAGTTATAGGGCAATTTAAATTAATAATTTATTATTAGATGAGCTGAGGTTGTTTTAATTTATCTAAGAATTAATCCTTTCCAAGTTGTCTAATTTATGTATTTTTAAAAATTTTAAATTACATTTGACATACAATATTATATTGGTTTCAGGTGTACAAATAGTACTGAGCCATTTATGTAACTTACAAAACCCTCATTCTGATACATCTGGTTGCCCTCTGACACTATATATAGTTATTACACTGTTATTAACTGTATACCCTCTGCTGCAATTTATATTCCTGTGACTATTTTGTAACTATGAGTTTGTATTAATACTTTTCACCAACCCTCCAGCTCTCCTCCCCTTACCCCACCAAATCTGATACTTATCTGACACCACACATAGTTATTGCAACATTATTGACTATATTCTCATGTTATGCCCTATGTCCCCATAGCTATGGCTTCCTAACCACCACACTGAACTTTCCAATCCTTTCCCCTTATTTCCTCTGTACTCTCAACCCTCATTCCATCTGGCAACAAACCAAATGTTTTCTGTATCTATGAACCTGTTCATGTTCTACTTGCTTATTTTCTTCCTTGGAGTTCACCTATAAGTGAAGTAAACTTGTATCTGTCTTCCTCTGTTTGATACTCCACTTGTAACTGTTGATACATATGTAGCTGTTGCCGTTTTATTAATCATAATTTTTGCTTTTTATTTTTTCCAACTTTTTTCTTTTTATTGTTAGGTTTATTGGGGTGACATTGATTAGTAAAAATTACATAGGTTCCAAGTTCTACAATACATCATCTATGTGTTGTGTGATGTGTTCACCACACAGAGTCATTTTTCTTTCCATCACTATGTATTGTATTTGCCCTTCTTCCTCTTCCACCCCCTCCCCCTGTACCCTCAGATAACCACTGGCCACTAAATTATTGATTGTGTTTATGAGACTTTGGTTTTTTGTTGCTCTCAGCTTTATGTTCCAACAAATTAGTGAAATAACATGGTTCTTGGATTTTTCTGTTTGACTTATTTCGCTTTTCATGATGGTCTCAAGGTCCATGCATGTTGTCATAAATGGCCCTATTTTGTCTTTTCTTATGGCTGAGTAGCATTCTATTATGTATATGTATCACAGCTTCTTTAGTCAAAAATCTATCAAAGGGCACTTTGGCTGTTTCCATGATTAAGCCATTGTGAATAGTGCTGTGATGAACATGGGGGTGCATCTATCTTTGCAGATTAAGGTTTTCAAATATTTTGAGTACATACCCCGAAGTTAAATTGCTGGGTCATATGGTAACACTATTTTTAAATTTTTGAAAAACTTCCATACTGTCCTCCATAGTAGTTATACTAGTTTGCATTCCCACTAGCAGAGTATGAGAATTCCTTTTTTTCCCACACCCTCTACAACACTTGTTTTTCCTTGTCTTGTTGATTATAACCATTTGAACAGGTGTGAAGTGACATCTCATTGTAGTTTGATTTGCATTTTCTTAATAGCTAGTGAAATTGAGTACTTTTTAATATATCTGTTGTCCATTTGTATGTCTTCCTGGAAGAAGTGTCTGTTCAGGTAGGTCTTCTGCCTATTTTTTAATTGGATTGGTTTTTTATTGTCAAGGTGTCCAAGTTCTTTATATATCTTAGATATTAGCCCCTTATCAGAGGCATTGTTTGCAAATATTTTCTCCCATTTGGTTGACTGTTTGCTTTGATTTTGGGGGGGAAGGGGGTAGTTCCCTGGCTGGGAATTGAACCCAGGCCCCAGCGTTGACAGCACCGAAGCCTAGCCACTATACCACCAGGGAACCCCCATCTGCTTTGTGGATTTCTTTTGCTATGCAAAAGCTCTTTGGTTTGATATAGTCCCATTCATTTTTTTGTTGTTACTTTGTTTTTACTTCCCTTGCCTTTAAGGTCAGGTTCATGAAGTTCTCCTTGAGCCCAAGGTCTATAAATTTAGTACCAATGTTTTCTTCTATACGATTTGTTATTTTGGGTCTTATGTAGAGGTCTTTAATCCACTTTGAGTTAATTTTAATATATGGTGACAGTTCATAGTTCAGATTCATTCTTTTGTATGTGATTTTCCAGTTTTCCTAGCACCATTTACTGAAGAGGCTTTCTTTTCCCCATTGTATATTTTTATGTTTTTTTTTTTTTTGTCAAAAGTTATCTGTCCATATATTTGTGGGGTTATTTCTGGGTTTTCAAATGTGTTGTTGGTTTGTGTGTTTTGTGGGGTTTTGTTTTCTTTGTTTGTTTGTTTTGCCAATACCAAGCTGTTCTGATTGTTAATGCTTTGTAGTATGAATTGAAATTGGAGAGAGTGATGCCTCCAGCCTTATTCTTTTTATGTAGAATTGCTTTGGTGATTCAGGGTCTTTTATGGTTCCATACAAATCTGATGATTCTATCTATTTATTGAAAGAATGTCTGTGGGATTTTGATGGGAATTGAATTAAATCTGTATATTGCTTTGGGTAATATATCCATTATAACTATTTGATTCTTTCAATCCATGAATACGGAATATCTTTCCCTTTCTTTGTGTCCTCTTCAATTTCTTTTAGTAGTGTCTTATAGTTTTCAGTATATAAGTCCTTCACATTCTTTGTTAAGTTTCTTCCTAGGTATTTTATTCTTTTTGTTATTATTGCAAAAGTTATTGTTTGTGTCATTTTTCTTCTGAAGTTTCATTGTTGGTATATAGAAATGCAATTGATTTTCGTTCATTGATTTTATATTCTGCAAATTTACTGTATGTGTTTATTATTTCTTATAGTTTTTTTGGTGGAGTCTTTGTAATTTTATATATAAAGGATCATATCATCTGCAAAAAGTGACAGTTTTAACTTCTTCTCTCCCAATTTGGTATTAGGGTTATGTTGGCCTAGTGGAAAGAGTTGGAAAGTTTTGCCTCTTCAATTGTTTGAAAAAATTTGAGAATAGGCATTAGTTTCTCTAAAAATGCTTGATAAAACTCATTGGTGAGACTGTCCTGCGTTTTGCCTTTGGGGAGGTTTTGGATAATTGTTTCAATTTTCTTACTGTTCATTGATCTGTTTAGAATGTTCACTTCTTCTTGGTTTAGTCTAGGTAGACTATATATTTCTAGAAACTTGTCTACTTCTTCAAGGTTGTTAAATTTGGTGGCATATAGTCCTTCATAATATTTTCTTATGATTCTTTGTATTTCTGTGGTATCAGTGGTAATTGCTCCTTTTTTATTTTTAATTTTGATTATTTGTGTTTTTACTATTTGCCCCTTGGTTAGCCTTGCCAAGGATTTGTCAATCTTATTGATTTTTTCAAAGAACCAGCTTTTCATTGCATTAATTTTCTATATCATTTTTTTGTCCTTCATTTAATTTAGTTCTGCTCTAATTTATATTATTTCCTTCCTTGTTCTGATTTTGGGCTTTGTTTGTTCTTTTATTTCTAGTTCTTTAAGATGGAGTCTAAGGTTGTTTATTTGTAGTTTTTCTTGTCTCTTGAGATGGGCATGTAATGATATAAAATACTCTCTTATTACTGTATTTACTGCATCCCAATAATTTTGATATGCTGCATTTTAATTGTAATTTGTTTTTATGTATTTTTAATCTGTTATTTCTTCTTTGATTTAGCCATTGTTTTATAAAATGTTTAATTTTATTGTATATGTGGCTTTTTTTTTTTTGGTCTTTTTTGTACAGTTGATTGCCAATTTCAAGGCTTTGTTGTCCAAGAATATGCTTTGTATGATTTCAATTTTTTTGAATTTGCTGAGGCTAGTTTTGTGTTCCAGCGTATGGGCTATCCTTTAAGGTTGTTCCATGTGCACTAGAATAGAATGTATGGTCTTGTGTTGTGGGATGAAGTATCTTGTAAATTTCAATTGTGTCCAATTGTTGTAATTTATTATTTAGAGCTAATACTTTCTTACTTATTTTTTGTTTGTATGATCCATCCATGAATGTCAAGGGGTGTTTAGGTCCCCTACTATAACTGTGTTACTGTCAGTTTCACCTTAGATTTTTAAGTAGTTGATTTTAGTGCTTCCTGGTTGTGGGCATATATGTTGATGAGTGTCATGTTTTCTTATTATTGTACTGTTCCTTTTATCATCATGAAATGTCCATTTTTGTTACTTATTAACTTTTTTATCCTGAAGTATGTTTCATCAGATATAAGTATGGCTAGTCCTGATTTTCTCTGGATGCCATTTGCTTGGAGTATTGTTTACCACCCTTTCACTTTGAGTATGTGTTTGTCCTTGTGGCTGAGGTGTGTTTCTTGGAGACAGCACATAGATGGATTTTGTTTTTTAATCCAGTAAGCTACTCTGTGCCTATTTATTGGTGAATTCAGTCCATATAAATTTAGAGTGCTGATTGATAATATGAAAATATTCTATGGCCATTTTGTCTTCTGGTTTTTGGTTGTTTGGAGTCTTGTTTTCTTCTTTGCTTTCTTCTTGATGTCTGTTTTTTTAGCTTAATGGTGTTCTATGATTTTTCCTTCTGTTTCCTCTTTTTTTTTTTTGGTTGTGTGTCTTGGTTCCAGCTTTTTGTTTTGTTTTGTTTTGTTTTGTTTAGGTGTTACTATAAGGTTTATGAGAAGGAAGTTTTAATGGATGTAGTGGCTTCTTTTCTTAAGCATAGTTTTAATTTCTATTCTCTTTTGGGAATTTATACCTTTACTTCTTTTTTTTTAATGTTTCTGTTGTCCAATCCGAAAATGTTGCCATTTATTTTGGCTTTTTGTTTCAGGCTGAGTAGCCTTCTTCAGTGTTGCCTGGAGTGCTGACCTTGCATTTGTGGATTCCCTCATTCCATGTATTTCTAAAAATGTCTTTATTTCTCCTTTTTGTCTAAATGATATCTTTGCTGGATAAATTATTCTTGGCTGGTAGTTCCTCTCTTTTTATATTTTGAGTATAACATTACACTCTCTTCTGGCTTTAAAAGTTTCCACTGAGAATTCTGATGACAGCCTTGTTGGCTTTCCTTTGAAGGTTATCTTTTTTTTTTCCTTGCTACCTTGAGAATTATTTATGTTTCTTTGATTTTTTACATCTTCAGTACAAGGTGCCTTGGAAAAGGTAGCTAAGGATCCTGTTTTCTTCTTGAAATTGGATTTTCAGTTCTTCCTACAGAGTTGGAAAGTTCTCATCTACTATTTGTTTGATTAAGCTCTCATTAAAATTTTGTTCTGTTTCTTGTGGTATACCTATTATCCTAATGTTGTTCTAGTGATCTTTCATTTTTTTCCCTTTGGTTCTCAAATTTCTGTATTTTTCCTTCTGATCCATTTCTATATTTCTATCTTTGATGTCACTAATTCTTTCCTTCATTTGGTCAGCCCAGCTCCCTATCCTAGTTAGTTCATGCTGTATTTCTTTCATTGTATTTTTTATCTACTGGATTTCTATTTGATTCTATTTTATAGTTTCAATTTCTTTGTTAAAGTGTCCCCTTTGTTCAGAGATTTTCTTTCTGAGATCATCTTTCTGGGTTTGAGTACTAAGCCAGCATTCACTGAGCTCTCTGAGTATTCTTAAAAGTGCATTCTTGAATTCTGTGTCACTTAGATAATATATCTCTAAATTTATAAGTTCCTTTTCTGGAGATAATCCATTTTGTCTCTGAGATGCTTTGTTCCCAAGGGAGTATATTGCAGTTGATTTGTTTCTCTTCCTGGGTATAAAAACTTTTTTCCCCTGGCAGATATGAAAAGGTCTTTCTTTCACTTCCTAGTTAGTGTTTCTACAGCGTCTTACAGTATTTTCTCTTGGTTGTTAAATTTTCTCACTCTCAGAGCTTTCCTGGAGGGTGAGTTTCTCCTTTTTGACTCAGTTACCTTGGTTTTGATGTGCTTATTTTTTGGGAAAATGTGTTGGGTGATGATAATCTCTGCCTCTGAGATCTGTGCAAACAGAGGCTGCTTTGTTTTATAGTTTCCCTGAGCCTCCCTGCTTATTACCTCAGGAAGGAGTTTGATGGGGGAGGCTCAGGACTTGTTTGCAGCATGGGGTAATGGCAGTTTGGGAGAAGGCAAGGGGAAGCAGTCAGGTTCTGTTTACACAGTTTCTGTCTAGCGGTGGGGGCAGGGCAATTCATCACTGCTTTTTACTCTGAGTGCTGGCTCAGCTGTTAAACAGGCCTGTACCTCCATCAGGAGCATTCAGAGCTGGGGCAGGAGCATTCTGCAGCATAAACCTGCTCCTCCCTCAGGGAAGTGTCCAGCTGTGCCTGGCATCCACTGCAATACAAACCTGGCCCTCTGTCAGAGTACACCAAAGCCAAAGGATTCATGCTGCTTTATCTCATCCCCTCTTGCAAGGCTTCCACTCTCTGTTCCTCCACCCACCCATCATTGTGCTGTGTCTCAGCCTGTTTCCCCAGAGCTGCTCCATGGTTCTTCTGCCAGCCCTGGGCTATTGCAGTCCCTTTTCTGTACTGCTTTATTCCCTTTTCTTCCATTTGCCTACCCTTCTCTGACCTTTCAGTGTTTTCTTGCTATGGGTGGATCTCTCAGCTGAGGTTGTGTCACTTGAGGATTCCCTTGTTGGATTTCGGCTATTCAGTGTGTAATTTCCAGGAGAGGTTTAATGGATGTCCTCTCATTTCCCATCTTAAAGAAGTTTCTCTAACATTCGTTGCAGTATTGATTTGATGGTGATGCACTCCTTTAACATATTCTTGTCTTATTTTTATCTGTTTTTCAATTTTGAATGATTGCCTTGCTTGATACATTAATCTTGGTCATAGATCCTTGGTTTTCATCTTGTTAAATATTTCCTGCCAGTCTCTTCTGGCCTGCAGTTTCTGTTGAGAAATCTGCTGACAGTTGTATAGGTGATCACTTACAAGTTACTATTTGCCTTTCTCTTGCTGCTTTTAATATTACCTCTTTGTCTTTCATTTTTGCTGTTTTAATTATGATGTATCTTTCTGTAGGCCAGTTTGAGTTTATCTTGTTTGAGACTGTCTGTGTTTTCTGGGGTTGTATGTGTATTCTCTTAGACAGGTTAGAACATTTTTCAGTCATAATTTCTTCAAATAAGTTCTTGATCCCTTGCTGTTTCTTTTCTCCTTCTGGTACTCCTATGATGTGAATGTTGTTAGGCTCGATGTTGTCCCAGAAGAAACTTATATATTCATTTTTTGAATTCCTTTATGTTGTTGTTTTTCTGATTAGATATATGCTACCTTTACCTCCAAATCACTGATTTATGCCTCTGCTTCATCTAAGTGTGGTGATTCCTTTTATTCCATTCTTCATTTCAGTTATTGTAATCTTTAGCTCTGCCTGATCATTTTTATGGTCCCTATGTCTTTTTTTAATGTTTGCTATCTCTCTGCTGAAATTATCACTAATTTCTTTGATCATTTATATAATCATTGTATTGAGCTATGTCTTTGATAGTTTGTTTAATTCCATCCCATTTACTGTGATTTTCTGCTGTTTGAGTTTATCTCGAGCTGTGTTTCTGTGTTTCCTTATTCTGACAGCTTCTCTGTTTGTAATTTAACTCTGCTCCTTAATCTAACATTCATTGCTACAATTTCTTTGCGGTTTTCTGCTAATACAACAGGGAGGTCAGTGATAGGAACGAGCTGAAACACCGGGTGGTCGTGACAAGCTTTATTGGGGGAAAAGCTGCCGGGATGTCTCACAATGGGAGAGCAGCAGCTCTGGCCATTGGGAGTGAAGTTATATAGGTAAAGGGTTTGCTAGACACAATAAAGAGGGAGAAATAGGTTGCTAAGCAAAAGGCAGAAGGAGGAATATGTGGTTACTATTGATTGGTCAGGCATAGGTTTCAATTCACCTAGCTAAGGTAAAGGCTAGGTGGTCACTACTGATTGGTCAAGGATAGATTTCTATGTATCGGGCTAAGGTAAAGGTAAAGGCTAAGGCGAGTTTCAGTCTTCTGAGCCCAGTTATTGTTTCTCGGGTTAAGTTGTCAGTTTCCCAGGCTACATTTGCAGTTTCCCAGGCTACACTGAGTTACAGTAGCGTGGGGGTGGGGGGAGAGGATGGAGGAGCAGGAGCCATTCTATATTGAATTTATCAGGCACAAGTCTGGAAGAGGGGCAAGCAGCCAGGGTTCTCACCTTTGTTTTTGCCTGTAGCTACAGGGCCATGCAGACAGTGTGGACTTATGACTTTTTGTTCTCAGTTTGCCCCGAAGTCTCTGTTCTGAGCCTTGGGATCAGTCCTGTATGCTGGTCCCTTACACTGGGCTGATTGTTGGCTAGTAAACACACTTGCACCCTCCTCTCTCTTTGCCCCTCCTGAGCCAGGATGAGGTCTGGCCGTGGTTTGGAGGGGCAGGGTGACCAAGATTTGGGTTTGTTTTCAGCCTGGAGCTGTGAGGCCATTCAGGCAGTACGGGCTTATGCCTTTCTATTCTTAGTTTGCCCTGAAGTCTCTGTCCTGGGGCTTGGAGTCAGCTATTTTGTATGCTGGTCCCTCAGACCATGCTGGTTATGGGCCAAGAAATGCAACCTCAGACTCCTCTTTCCTCCATCCCAGGCAGGAGCAAAATTGGGCCATGGCTCTTAACCTCTCCTTTCAGTTTCCTTTCTTTCAGAAGTGAAGTAAAGTCAGGCTAATACATCTCACACACCTAGTCTGCACCTTCTGGGGGCCAAAGTGAGGTTTGGTTGCAGTGTACCACAGCTCTGCTTCTGGGTCTCCTTTTCTTTGTCCCACAAAACTGAATGAGGTCCTAGATACTCACCCACCATCCTAAATCTCCTCTCTTCCCCAGTGGTAGAATTCCAAGCAGGGACCCGCATGATGCCCATGCCTCTGCACTTCTCATTTTTTCTTCTCCATTTACCCCTCTGCTCACCTGTAGGTGCTTGATGTAAGGAGAAATTCTCTTATCTGTGTTTCTACATTGTGTAGAAAATCCTTTGTTGAGTAATGATGTTTTATTTGTTGTAATCTCCCGGGGAGATTTTCAGGGCTCCCTCTCATGCCACCATTTTTTTCTTAAATTTATATATTTAGAGTTGTTTCAGGTATGTTATTATCATCATTTTGGCATCTGAAGAATCTAATTATATACACTTTCTCAATTTTAACTTAGTTATTTGTGTCTTTTATTATTTTTATTTGTCAAGTTTTGCTAGAAGTTTGTCAATTTTGTTGATCTTTTCAAAGAACAAGTTCTATGTTTCATTAATTGTTTCTATTATTATTCTATTTTCAATTTCATTGATCTTTGCTTCTATATTTCTTATTTTTTTACTTCTGGTCATTGTGAGTTTATTTTTCTCTACATTTTTAAGTACTTGAGGTAGGATAGAAGATTACTGATTGGAGAGTTTTTTCTCTTTTATAATGTACACATTTAGTTCTATAAATTTCCCTTTTGGCATGACTTTTGCTATGTGCCACAAATTTTGATATACCATATTTTCATCTTCATTCAGTACAATATCTATTTTTAAAATTTCTTTGAAAGCTATCATTAAACAATAAATTATTTAAGAATGTGGCTTTTACTTTCCAAGTGTTTGAACTTTTTGTGCTTTCTGTTATTCACTTATAGTGTGATTTCACTATGGTCAGAGAACACACTCTGTATTATTTCAATTGTTTTAAATTTATTCAGGTTTGTTTAATGGCCTATCATTTTTTTATGTTCCAATGGAACTTGCAAAGAATGTAGATTCTGCTGTTATTGGTTGGAGTGTTCAATGCTAATTAGATCCTTTTAAATCATGGAGCTTTTGAGTTTTCCTATACACTTGCTGATTTTCTGTCTAATTGTTCTAACAGTGTTGAAAGAAGGATGTTGAAGTCTTTAATTGTAATTGTGACTGTGCCTATTATTCCTTCAGTTCTATCAGTTTTAGTCTTCATATATTTTGGTGTTGTGTTGTTTGGTGTAAATACATTTTACATATTCTTGGAAGATTGAATTATTTTTATGATTATGTAGTGTCCCTTTCTGTCCCTGGTAATTTCTTTTGCTCTGAAGTCCACTTTATCTGAAATTAATACAATCACTTCACTTTTTTTTTGGCTTATGTTGGCTTGATGTAGCAATGGTAGAAGAGTTTTCTGTATATGTGGGTCATATTTTTAAATGTAATTTGCTAATCTTTGCATTTAATTGGCATATGTAGATCATTTATATTTGGTATAATTATCGAGATATTAAGACTCAAGTCTGCTATTTTATATTTTCTGTTTGTTCTCTCTGTGATTTTTTTTCTTAAGTTCTTGATGATTACTTGAATCTTTTATAATATTTATCTAAAGTTGATTTCGAATGTATCTTTTGGTACAACATTTTTATGTGTTGCTATAGGTGTCATATTATAAATATATAACTTAGTCTACTGATGTTAAAATTTTTCAAGTTTGAGTAAAGTGTAGAAATCTTACTTCCCTTTACCCTATTCCTTTTATAATAGGATTATCTTAAATATTTTCTCCATAGACCTTTAGAATCATATCATACATTATTATAATTTTTTCTTCAATAATCAAACAAAATCTAGAAGACTCAAGAATAGAAGTCAATGTATTTACCTATATTTTTGTATTTTGTGTTCTTTCTTTCTTTCTGGTGATCCAAGATTCTTTCTTTAGTCATTTTCTTTCTCTGAATAAATCTTTCCTCAGCCAGTCTTTTAAGGAAGGTCTCTAGTTACAAATTCTTTTAGTTTTTTTTTTTTTAAATCTGAGAATGTTTTTATTTTTCCTTTATACCTAAAGAATATTTTCACTGGATACAGGATTGTAGGTTAACAGGTTCTCTGCCCCTCCACTAGAAAAATGGTATCATTTTCTCCTAGCCTCTATGTTTTCTTTTCTTTTTTTTCTATTCTTCCAAGTATTTCTTTATTTAGTTAGTTACTTAGTTTAAAGTTTTTATTGAAGTATAATACATACAGAAATTGCATGTCTTAAGTGTACAGCTTGATAAATTTTTATAACCTTCTTTCTGTGTGACCAACACAAAAAACAGATAGTGCTTTTTTTCCATTTTTTTCCACTTTTGCAAATTCCTTCAGCTGTTTCCTGTCATTAGATACCCTACCCAAAAGTTAACAGATTCTGATGAGAAATTCTTTGTCATATGAATGGTTGCTCCACTATAGGGAGGTTATTTCTCTATCACTAATTTCAAAAGTGTATCTTTGTCTTTAGTTTTCTGACATTTTACTATGATGTGCCTTTATGTAGATTTCTTTGTGGTTCACTCAGCTTCTCGAATCTGTATGTTTATGTCTTCTGCTAAATTTGAAAAGTGTTTAGCCATTATTTCATCAAGTAGTTTTTCAGTCACCCTATTTCTTCTCTCTTTCTGGGACTTCTATGACAGAAATGTTTAATTTTTTTTTAAATGTTTTTTTCAATAGGTCTCTGAGAATCTGTTCTTTTTTTTTCCAGTTTATTTTACTTCTGTTGTTTAGATTATATAATTTCTCTTGTTCCATCTTCAAATTCAGTAATTCTTCTCTCCTTGCCTTCCATTCTGTTCTTGATCCCACCTACAGAGGTTTTGCATTTCTAACTTCTGAAATTTCTGTTTGGTTCTTCTATATTATCTATTTCTCTGCTGAGGTTTTTTATTTATTTATTTTTATTTCAAGTGTGTACATAAGTGTTTTAAGTGTAGAAGAAATTTTATGGTGGCTGCTTTAAAATCTTTGTCAGATAATTCTAAATATCTATAATTTTTGCATTAAATTCTATTGGTCATCTTTTCTCATTCAGTTTGAGATCCTTTTGGATCTTGGTAAGTGGTTTTTTTTATATTGTAACCTGGACTTTTTGCATATTATATGAGACCCCAGATCACATATAAACTTTTTGTTTTAGCAAGCTTCCTCTGACAATTCAGAGGAGGAGAAAAAGCACTGCCTCATTACTGTCTGTTGCAGAGGGATGTCTAGTTTTCCCACTTAGCCTTGGTTGACAGTTGAAGAGGGAGATCATTATTAATGCTGTGCAAAGGTGGGAGTTTCAGCTTCCCTATAGACCTCCATTGATATCTCCCTGGCTGTGATTGGTAGGAGGGCCTCATTACTACTTCCCACATGATCTTCACTGACATCATGGGATGGACACCTTGTTATAATTGGACAGTGTTGTAAATTTTAACTCTCCACTAGAGCCCTTCTGATAACATCTCAGTGGAGAAGGGCAGATGTGCCTTATTACTACTAGATAATAAATAACATCTTAGTTCCATGCATAGTTTTTCACTGACTCCATGGTATGGAGGAAGGCAATTCTACTGCTGGGCATGGATAAAAATTTCCAGCTACCTTTTTGACCTCTGACACCACACTAGCAGGAGATGTTGTAAAGTTAAACGCCGAGGCTCTTCACTTAATCATTGTTGGCACAGGTAGAGGTCAGGCTATAGTCTTTTCCCAGTGATGTTTGGCTGCAGAAGAAAAGTTATTTTCTAAAAGTTTTCTCCCTTGCTAGGTTTTCTCTTTACTAGCTCTTAGGCTAAAAAGAATAAAATTATTTGTTATTGTTGTTGTTGTTGTTTATGAGCCCATTGTAATTTTCTTATTGCTGGCTTTCTCAGCACCCAGTCTGAAATATATTAGGCAAAAAGAAAACCCAGGGAATGTACCTCCATGTATCTCATTGGATCCTAAGGATATTAGTTGATCTGCATTTTTCTTTTCACCTTTCAGAGTCTTATGTTTATTATGTAAATAATGCTCAGTGTCTTGTACTTGGTGGGAAGAATAGGGGAAAATATGTCTACCTCATATATGAGTCTATTTTTGAACTCTCTATTGTGTCCCATTGCTCTATGTGTCTGGCCCTCTTCCAATGCCACAATTTTTTAAATTACTATAAATATATAGAAGCCTTAAAATGTAACAATGTAAGTCATCCCACTTGATTCTTCTTTTTCAAAACTATTTGTCATTATTGTTTCTTTGTCTTTTTATATCAATTTTAGAAATCATGTCTGTATCCATAAAAATAGTCTATGCGATTTTAATTAGAACTGCATTAAATTAGTAGAACAATTTGGGAATAATTGAGAGCTTGACTATGTTGAGACTGCCAACCTATGAACATAGATTATAATTCTACTTATTTATGCCTCCTTTAATTACTTTCATCAGCATTTTGTAGTTTTCCACATATAGGTGCTGTACTTTTTAAGGCTTATACCTATGTCATGTTTTGCAACTATTATAGGTTGTATTATTGACAAACTTTCTATTTTCAATTGTAGATTGCTACTATATATAAATGTGATGGATTTGCGTGTGTAAACCTTGTATGCTATAAACAGGTAAACTCACTTATTAGTTCTAGTGGGATATTTTTATAGATACTTAGGATTCTATAGGTAGACAATCATGTTGCCTGTTAAGAGGGACAGTTTTATTTCTTCCTTCTTAGTTTGTGGGCTTTTGTTAATTTTATTTTACCTCTATACACTGACTAATAACTCTGGTATGATGTTGAGTAATAAGAGTCAGAGGAAGTTATTGTCTTGTCCTGATCTTAGGTGAAAAGTACTCAGTCTTTCATTCTTAAGCATAGTGTTAGCTGTATGTTTTCACTTTAAGTCCTTAATCAGATTGTGAAAATTCCATCCCATTACTAGTTTGCTGAGAATTATCATGAATGAATTTTGTACCTTTTTTCCAATGATCTTCTGTATCAGTTGATCTGATTATGTGATTTCTCAACTTTCAATTGTACACATAGTGGATTGTATTGATTTATTTTTTAATATTTCAGTAGCCCTACATTTTATAGATGAATTCAAATTAATCATGCTATATTATTCTTTTATATATTGCTAGATTCAATTTGTTATTTTTGAGGCCTTCTATGTCCACATTAATGAGGGATATTGGTTGACAGTTTTGTTTTTATTGTTATATGAGTTTGGATAATTAATTTAATGAACTCATCCTAGAAAAAGGTGTTATTTATCCTTAAAAAGCTATTTATCTTGAATTCATGCTAGTGTTTGCTATTAAGTTGAAATGCTTTTGGTTACAAATTAATGTTTTTCTGTCAACATCTAAAATTTCAACACCTGTAACTCACCTTAATTTACTACTTTCATCTTCTGTGTTCACTCTCCCAATATCTTTTTACTGGATTAATTAGTATGAGGTAAAACAATGAATTTTGTGAACTCATTCTAGAAAAAATGCTATGTACCTCATTGCTGACTATCACTGTGGTCATCTTCAAAGTACTCCACTTGGGAAGCTATGCACTGATGCCAGAGCCTGGTCAACTCTTCAAAGCAATTTTGGAACTCCTTTTCTGGAATGGCCATAGAGCTCTCATTATGCCCATTATGGCACCTTACTGAATTGTTTGTAAAGTGCTGCCAATGTAAGTTAACAGTGGCTAGTTTGCAAACTTTATTGTCAGATTTTGGGGGCAGTTACAGCTCTGATGGCCATTCCAGGAAAAGAGTTTCAAAATTGCTTCGAAGACTGGACTAGGCATTGGTGTCAGTGCATAGCTTCCCAAGGGGAGTACTTCGAAGGTGACCATAGTGATATCCAGTAATGATATATGTAGCACTTTTTCTAGGATGCGTTTACAAAATTAATTGTCTGACCTCATATACTACCCTTGCCTGGTTTTGGTTTTACAGTAATACAGGTATAAAATTTACTGAGAAGTGTTCTCTCTTCCCCTATTTTCTGGAACAAATTTTGCATAATTGGTGTTATTATTTTTGTAAATCATTGGGAAAATTCACCAATGAAACCACATGGACATGAAATTTTCATTTTTGGCAGATTTTACCTAGGGATTAAATCTCTTTTATTGTTATAGGACAATTCAGGTTATATATTTACTTTTGGGTGAGTTTTAGTAGCCTGTAGTTTTCAAAAATTCATCCATTTAATCTAAATTGTCAAATTATATGAAGAGTTAATTACAGTATTCCTTGTTATTCTTTTAATATCTGTATTATCTTTACTTATATGAAGGCTGTCTGGAAAGCATTAAGCTATGTCATTTGAAATATAGAGGCACTTATGTCTGAAAATTTTCTAGACAGTGCTTGTATACCTTTTCTCATTTTTGATTGAAAATTTGTGCTTTCTCTCTCTTTTTTAAGTCTTATGAGACATTTATCAGTTCTATTTATCTTTTTAAGAACCAACTATGAATTTTATTGTTTTTGTCTATTGTTTTTCTGCTTCAATTTCTTTGACTTCTCTCTTATTTTTACTATTTCTTTCCTTCTTGTTTTGGCTATATTTTGCTCTTCTTTTTCTAGTTTCTTGAGGTAGAAACTTAGATTGTTGATTTGAGACTTTTTTCACTTCTAATTTAAGCACTTATTGCTATAAAATTTTCTCTAACCTCCACTGTAACTGCATCTCACAAATATTGATGTTGTATTTTTATTTAGATAAAAATATGTTCTATTTTATTGAGACTTTTTCTTTGCCCCATTAATAATTTAGAAGTGTTTTTCTTTTTTTATTTTGCTTAAATTTCAGGCTTTTAAAGATTTTCCTGTTATCTCTTTCTTATTGATTTCTAGTTTAATTTAATTGTACTGATAGTCTGAGAATATATTAATTTTTAATCCTGTTAAAATTTGTTTTTGTACCCAGGGTCTGGTTTATCTTGGAGAATATTACATCTGTGCTTTTTCTATAAGAATTATTAAAAAACTAAATAGTTAAGGACATGTGAAAAAGTAACCAAATCATGTTCTAGACCTATACTAATAATATTATTTTAAAATATTTTTCAATGATGATACTATATTTACTTGGCTACTGTAAAGACATTACGCTCAGAAACCAAGGAAAAGAACATTTTCAGCTAAATGATAGAGTCAAGAAAATGAGCTCCAAGATATCTTCATAAAACATGCCTGTAGCCTATGTTTTTAACCAGGATATTTAACCATGGCATATCACAATCACCTGGGTAAAAATACTATTTAAAATCATAAAGTAGAAAGTGAATATGATTGTGAACATCAATAGTCTATCATTTTAAAATATTTTTTTCTAAAAATAATTTTCCATAATATATTTTTGTTGTACGATTAAAGAGGATATTTTATGGACTTAAATATATATATCATAAAACTGTATATTAGCAAGAGAAATTGTTGTTATTCTGTTATTGGTAATTATACTAATAAATTATAAAATATTTTTAGTAAATTGTTAGTAAGCAATTAATAAACAATCTTAGTAAACAATTTTTCATAAATTGCAGTAAACATTGTTTAATTGCCCTCCTCAAAGCAAAGAAAAATAGTCTTCCTATTCATTTTGGTTTCTAAATGGCTTCACATGCCATTTTGACATTGAATGGTCACTTCAGAACATCCAAGCTGCTTTGGATTCTGTTTTGAAAACACAAATGTGTTTCTAATTATGTCACAGCTGATTCATGTCCAGAAAGCTCTGTGTTATGTCTATCTCCTTGCATACATGTCTTGTTATTTTGGCCATCAGAAAATGTCTTCCCTATGACAGAAAGCAGAGTCAGCCATAGCCTATCCTGAAGACAATGAGTATCTGCAGGAATAAGAGGAGTCCAAAGAAAAAGATGTTGTAGAGGCCTTGAGAAGCAACCTGATTTTTGATATGTGCCTATTCTGGGTTGAACTGTGGTCTCACCCACCCCCAAAATTCATATGTTGGAGTCCTAACCCCCAGTTTTTCAGAATGTGACCTTATTTAGAGATAGAGTCTTTACACAGCTAATCAAGTTAAAAGGACATTATTAGGGTGGGCTCCAATTCAACATGACTGGTGTCCTTATAAAAAGAAGAAATTTGGACATAGGGACAGACACACACTGAAGAAAGATGATGGCAAGACACAGGGAGAAGACATACATCTACAAACCAATGAGAAAGGCCTGAAATAAGTCCTTCTCTCACAGTCCTCAGAAGAAACTCACCCTACAAGCACAGTTCTGGAATTTTAGCTTCCAGAACTGTGAAAGAATAAATTCACGTTGTTCTAGCTACCTTATCTGTGGCTACTTTGTCAGTAGCCCTAGCAAACACATATAGTACCAAGAAATACAAAAGCCACAGTACTCCATTTCCAGCCAAATACCATTATAAAAGTTCAGTTAAGCATGTTTTGTTTCCCTGTTTTCACTGGAGGAATAAAAGCAAAACATGGAGTTGCTTGAAATATTTTTTATAATTTTTTTCTTTCAGAGTTGGATGAAACTGTGAACTGAATAACTACTTACCCTTCTATAATGGCATGTCCTGTGGCCCTTTTCCAAAGGCAACTGAGAGTCCCTTTGACAATATAGCCTGCAAGATTTTTTCTTATTCTAACCTATTCTAGCTATTTAATAAATTAATCAAAGTTCAAAGAATTTTCCAACCTAAAGACTCTCAACCTAAAGAAAGACAATAAGCGCAAGCAATGTTTTTGAGACTTGACAATATGTCCCTCAGCAAACTTCATGTTACACAGGAATACTTGTTGCCTTAAAGAATGAAAATAGAAGGAAGAAACCAATGACTTAAAGATTTATATATCATTTATCCCTCTGTGTGAAAATACACTTAACTTGCAACTGGACAGGGATAGCTCTATTATCTCTAAGGATGCCTGAAATGTTCATACTGACACTTGGCTAAGACAAGGAAGAAAAGTGCTAGTTAACAATTTATAATGTGCTATTTAAAGCTTTGGCATCTTGTACTAGCATGTTTCCATTGGTTATGGATCTATAATTTGATGGTTTCCACCTGGTTTCCACAGTATAGTTTCAGTTGTGACCTGAGAAGTATTAAAGACCCCTCAGTAAACTTGTGCTTTGGCTTCCTTGAATCCAAGATATAATACCTTGAACATATTTAATGATCTATAATCTAAATGCAAATACATCTTCTGCCACCCAGGAAGGACTCTGAGAGGTGCTCTTGGACATATCAAACCCTTCAGTGATCAACTATACTTTCTTTCTTCTGCTGTACTTATATTTATTAAAGCCTTCTTTGTGAAATGTGAATTATTTCAATTGTCTGACCCTGTGTAATTGCTATACCCTCAAGCTCTACATTCAAGGCTTAGTCCTGAGCCCTTCCTAAAATTTAGCTTAAGAGGCAAAGCAAGCACTAGTCTTAGAGACAAAAAATTGAAGAGAAAATGGCAAAGCAATAGGGGCCCCAATATTTCTGAGTTTCAAGGCAGACTCAAGGCCTGGATAAGAGGTCATAAAGATGTCAGTAGAACCCTTGATCTTAGTTCCAGGTGCAGTGGAGGGAAATTGGGAAGTAGCATAGGTATACATTAAACACTATTGGACCATCAAATCTCAGTCTCTCCACAGCTGTCAGTAATGTAACTCTGATTGGGGGAGGAGATTGAGACTGTAAGTAAAATTAAAATGGGGTCTGAGAGTTATTTCTGCTAATTCACATGACTTCTATTGTTCTAGAGACTGTCTCTGGGGCCAAAAGCATTACAAAATACAAGGGAGTAAAAGCAAAGGCATAATAAAAATCACACAATTAAATCATGGTCATCTGCAAGAGGGCTCACATTCTAAATAATCATTAAGTCCACTGTCTTCCATAAACTCTTTGTTTTGGGTATCATTGGATTAAATTAGTCAGATAGTTTAATATTGTCTGTATTGCAGAGACTCTAAATAGTATATTTCACATAAAACATATGTGAATAGAGAAGTTAGTTATGAAGTACAAGAGACCAGCAAAACATTTACAAACAGAAAATATCTTATAACCTTAATCAGGTTAAAGGAAGAAATCAGCACTGAGAGCCTGTCTAACATTAGAAAATTGATTTAATAAAGTAAGGTACATCAAGAGATGTACTATTATGCAGGCATGAAAATTATAACTAAGATTATGTAGAAACACAAACAAGATGTTTGATATAACACTAAGTAAAACAGCAGAATACAAAGTGGCATATAAAAATATGAGAGCATATAATTATACATGCAAGTTGAAGGAACTATATTAAAACAGTATATTATCATAATTAGGAATGAACTGTTTGTTTTTAATTAAAATATATTGTATAGACTGTGTGTGTATGTGTGTGTGAGTGTATTCTATTTGTGTTATCTGTATATAGACTGAGGACATTTGGTGGTGGGCACATCCTGGATTTTTCTGAGATGCTTTCTTATCACTTAGAGCAATACTTTCCAATAGAAATTGCTGCAATGATGAAAATGTTCTCTAAATCTGTGCTGTCCATGATGGTTAGACACTAGCCACATGTTTTTATTGAGCACTAAAATGTGGCATGTTTAGCTTAAGAAATTAAAATTTTTAAAAATTTAACTAGTTACAATTTAAATTCAAGTAACCACAAGTGACTAGTGGTTACCATATCATTCTCTAAATTTTAGTACAAGTTTAGAGGTGGAAGATAGATAGATAAAATTGAGTAGTGGGTTTATTAATCTAATTTTTTTCCAATGTCATTAATATTTTTTACGATTAAATGGAACAATTAGAAGTAATCTGTCATTCACTTCTTCCTTTGGAGCAAGAGATTGTGCAAAAAGTGCACCCTACCAAACTGCAAAGGATTAAAGAGTTCCATTTACTCTCCACTTCAGTGTCGTTTTAGTGTATAAATTTTGATACAATAAAAATTTTTTTTACTGTATACCAGAAACCTGCAGTTGCCCAAACAGCAGCCCTTTTCTGGTACAAAAACATAAGAGACCAGGAAACCACCACATCATAGGCAACCTAGTTTGCCCTGGCCTGAAAGATACATGAACAAAGACTTCCTGCACAGTTAATAACTAAGTTAATATAAATGGGGAGCAAGAGAGTATTAGTTCTCCTACTTGAGAAAATGTGAAGGCTCTGCGTAATTGTTTCTTTATCTTAGGAATTCTATTTTCATGTGTCCCTAGTAAGCAGTGCCTGCCTGACTTAGGCAGATCTCATCCTTACTTCTGCATTGCCATACTTCCTCTTTCTTCTTCATCTTTGTGTATCTGCTCTCTCTACCATGTCTGTACACTTTTATCTTTCACCTCTACCCTGAAATGCCATTTTCATCTCCAAAGGAAGTATTGAGTTGGATCTTGATGGATAGGAGAACTTGGATTGAAGATGATTAAGGAAAAACAAAACTTAATCCTGGTATGAGGAAGTTCTCAAACTTGTTCAGAGAAATAATGATTATTTTGATAATATGCTTGGGGGTTGTTCTGATAGATCCAAATAAAATTTTTATAAATGATGATGTATTTACTACCTAGCCAGCTATCTATCAGAAAATAATATAAATACCTTTAACCAAACTTTTTTTCCATATTGTATCTGATTTTAAAATGATTTCCTAATTAGTCTTTCTTCCTTTTCTCTACTAAGAGTAATATCTTCTCATTGGCTGATTTAGAGGTCTAGTTTCTTGTGTCAAACCTAAAATAAACTTCGACATTATGAATTTGCCACATACTTTTTCCTTAAAAATTTGGATGTCCTAACAAGATGGTTCAACTCATGAGAGAACCTACCAGAGTGAAGTAAGAACAACCCTGAATCAAGTTAATACCATGCCAAGAATGATGCTGAAAACTAGAAGAAAAGTTTGAAGTCAGAATACTAGATGTCTACATAGATTGGGTAATTACAGTGAATAATCCCACCCCACCCCTACTGTGAGTACCTGGAAAGGTCTTTTGATGTCAGAAGGATATCATAAGGCTGGAGAAAAGGTTAGCTGTATTTGATACCTGAAGATTTGTGTCAGTGTATTAAATTATGTTACTAAGGGATGACTAAAAACCCTAGTAAAGATAGGGTGGAAAATTGCTCATTTATTTCTTTTGGTTGTAGGAAGTTATTTTATGTGTCATTGGCAAGAACTTTGTGTTTTATTTTCATTTTTCTTTTAGCTAAAATTGTATAACTTGCCCCCAAATTTTTCACATGTTCTTCTTTCTGTAAATGGACACTTGCAGTTCTTGGTGTCTGTGACCGGAGAGATTCTATGTAGAGAGCTGTCTGTTTTCTTGAAATACCTTAGAAAAATTATAAGTAATTGATTACAGGAATTGGTCATCTAATTCAAACAGAGAGATCTATATTGAGATGAAGAAGGAACAGAAAATCTATTCTAATATCATGAAAATACACTTGTATTGCAAATGACCAAAGCCAAGGAGGTTCACACTGGATCTGGGCAGACAAAAAAAAAAACAAAAAAAAAAAACCAAAAAAAAACTCAAGGAGCCACAAGCAAATGAAACATAGCCTTTATTCTAGAAGCAGAGGAGCAACAAACATGGCACCCAAGAGTTCTCTCTCTCATGGAGAGTCCCACCCCCTTATATAGGCAGGAGAAGAAAAGTAGCAGGATGCTACTCACAAGGCACATAATCAACAAAATTGGTGCCACCTGGGAAAGTGCAAGTCACAGTTATATAACAAGTGTTGTGACATCTTATGGCAGAAGCTTGGTGAGAGAGCCTGAGCAATATCATTGTCACAGTACTCCACCCCTTCAGGGTTTCTCACTTCACAATCTATGTGACAGATGTCTTCCATGATGGTTCCTGTGCAAGGAGTATGTTACATTGCATCTAGATATCATAGCAACAATAAGGACTACAACAAACTATAACAGCACAAATGATAATAGAGAAAGTAATCAAGACAATGCAGCACTCATTAGTGAGAGAAGGCCACCATTCTTAGAGGGGATCCCCCATCAGGTACTCATTGTTTTGAGTTACTGCAGATAAGGCTTTTAATGCCTGACAGACATTATGTTGTTCATCAGAGGTATATATGCAACATTTGGTGCTGACCAAGGCACAAACCCCTCCCAGGGAGGCGGTCAGAATATCTAAGGCCATGTGATTTTGCAACACAACTTGGTGCATATGACAGACTTTTGTATTCAAAAGGGATAATGTTCTGTGGGTTTCATTAAAGTCATGAGCTGTATGCAAAGCCAAGGCAGTTATCTCATGTTTATTTACTATACTAGTTCCTTAAGGGGCAAATATGACCAGTGGATAATACCACCACTCAGTGCACTTTACCCTATGGTGAGCTTTGAAAACACCCCAAGTGCTGCATTTATTGCCCAGAGTTGGGAGGACTTGGCCAGGGATATATGGTCATCCCCAGGTACAGTGGCTTGTCCAATTCTCAGGCAGGTAGGGTGAGCCATGCTGCCTGCACATGTAAAAGCTTATCCAAGGGACAAGGTAAGCACTATAGCAGCTGGGGGGACATCTCCAACGCATAATGGTGTTCCCTGAGATTACCTCACAGAGATCAGAGGAAATCCAGCCTACATTCCTGCTTCACTCTAAATGTATGGGTTATGCATACTGGCATCTTAACAGAAAGTTCCATGGTTTCAGGCATGAGGTATCCCAGGCCATCCCATACAGAATAACCAAGACAAGGTTAAGTCTTGTATCTTTGCTCTCAGGTGAGTGCCAAGATCTGCCACTTGTTCATATAACCTAGGGGTTATTTGTAAATTAACTCTTTAAATCTTTTCCCCAAAGGGCCAACAAAGCCACCCATCTCAAGTGGGGGGCCTGTATAGTCCAAGTAACCCATTGTCTGCTGGCTAAACCAGTAGGGGCTGGGAGCAACATGTTGCTTTGTAGCTCAAAGCCAGGTTTTACCATCTCATCATTGGTTTGTATCTGCAATGAATAGGGGCTGCTTCTCGGTAGAGGAGTGCCTCTACTGGAGCCAGGCCACTCCCTGCTCCATTCATTTAGAGTCTGTAGCACAATCCACAGTCATTTTGTCCATTCTAGCAGAAACTGGACTTCTCCAGAGTAGTGCAAGCCATGTTTAAGCAGTCCGTTGTATCGCTGTGATTCCTGCTGCTTGCAGATGGTAAGAGATGTGGAATTTCCATTCTATCCTCATGTGTTTAGTCCACTGTTATATATGGCCACCTGTGGAATGGGTTCCCTTGTCACTTTCAATGACCAACGGGCAACCGTACACAGCACAGAGTGCCTGCAGTGTGTGTAGTACTGTGTGTTGTTCTGGGCGATGGTCTGGACATGCAGTCAAAAGCCCCATTGTGGTATTGACAACTCTCACAGCATATCAGTAGCCTTCTGAATTGGGCAGGAAGCCTATTATGTCTGTGTGTCACTGAGTCAGAGGAACTTGGACCCACATAACCTGTCTCTTCAAGGAATATTCCTTGGAACATACAGTACAGTGCACGCAAGCAGTGAGCACATCAGCATTAGTGATAGGCAAGTTCCAAGACTTTACCATTTCCCACGTTGTCTTCTGTCCAGTATGGGGATGGTACTGGTGTAACCATTGTGCCATATCTCTGATAGGAGCAGTTTCTAACCATTTCACATTTACTGAAGTATCTGCTTCATTATTGCCTGGATGGGCCTAAGGGGTGTGTCCTGTGATCTGATATGCCATACCTGTTTCGATGTCCTAAGGTCCATAGGTCTTGCCACATGGCTTGATCCCAGAGTGGTGGGTGCATCACTATCCAGTGGTTAAGATCCAGGGGTCAATCCCAAGTGGCAAGCCTCTAAATACCACAAAGCTATCAGTACAGACTACCAGTGAGGATGACTCATTAATGACCACTAACAATATAGCCTGTAGTTTCACCCATTGGCTGCTTAGCCCAGTACCAGTATTGTACCAAATGGTCTCAGTGAAGGGATGAAAGGTGACAGCAGTTCATTGTGAGGACTGGCCCCTTCTAGAGCCATCTGTATACCAAGTGTCTCCCTGGATGTGCACTTGCCCTTCCTTGAAGGGGCTGGCCTCTGGCTCACTTTCCAAGTGTTGGGAGGTTGACTTCCCAACAGCTACAAAAGTCATAGGCCCAAGGACTTCCTGGAGCTCAGCTGTCAAGTGACTATTGCTTAGAACACTGCGTTGTTGCAAATATGCTCTCCCCCATTTTGCTAACATAGGCATTTGGACAGTGCAACTGTGTGGTTTTGTGGCCCAATCACATATCCATTCTCTGATAGGATAGATGGTTTGTAGTCACAGAAACAGTAGCCATAATGTTGTCCATTGTCAGAAGGGCAGTGTACACAGCTGCCAATATTTTCTCCATCAAAATGTAACATACCTCTTTCCCCTTCCACAACTGAGACCAGAACACTATGGTCTGTTCAGTTGCTTGGAACATTGCCGAAGACACCAGATAAAACTTTCTGCAGTGAATATACATTTAACTCACAAGTCCAGGCAGGGTCAAACTCATGCAGAGCTTGGGCCACTTACAATTGTGTACCTGGAAGTGTCAAAGGTCACCCAGGTTCCTTCTGTCCAGTCCCAACAAGCCCATTTTCTAACCAAGGAATGTAAGGGCCTTAGCAGTTGGGCTAAATAGGGCACAAATGCTCTCCAACATCCCAGGAGTCCAAGGCAAGTTTGAAATTATTTAATAGTGGTAGGCACAGGATAGGCTTGCATCTTATCTATAACCGTGTTGGGAATAATCTTTGTCTTACCCAATCAAACAACCCAAAAAACCTGACAGCTAAGCCAGGCCCTTGTAGCTTCTTGTCATTCAGTGCCCAACCATGTTTTCAGGTGGGTTAGGAGAGCAGGAACAGTGCCTTCTAGATCTGTAAGAGAGTCACTAGTTAACAAGATATCATCAATGTAATGGTACAGCCATACATTTTCAGGCTAGGACCATCATACCAATTTTGCCATCACCAGTACATGGAACAGCATGAGGCTATACAAGTACCCCTGAGGAATAACCACAAAAGTCCACTCTCAGTTTTCCCACATGAATGCAAATTGATCTTGTCTCTCCAAGAATATGTCAATGGAGAAACAGGCATTGGCAAGATCAGCAACAAAATGATAGGTCCCCAACTCCTGACTCAGATGATCCATCAGGTCTGCCACTGATGGGACCACTGCAGGCAAAGGGCAGTACATTATTTAATTCCTAGTAGTCAACTTTCACTTGCCAGTTGCCAGCTGGCTTTCTCACTGGCCATACTGGGAAGTTGTATAAACTATGGGTGAGGCATACTATCCCCAACTTTTCTAGTTCTTGTACTGTTCCAGTTATTTCATCATGGCCCACTGGCAGCTTGTACTGCTTGGTGTATACAATCCATCAGGGAGGAGGCAGCTGCAAAAGTGCATGTGCAGCATGTCCCTACACCACTGCTTTTGCCACCCATAATCAGAGGCAAAACTCTCCTGCTACGATGTTTAACAACAGCCCATACAGCATATCCACTCTTAGGAAGTACTCAGGGACAGGTGACATGTAAACCCTGTATGTTCATGGAAATAAGTGGCCTATCTTCAATGGGATATACACAGGCTTTATCTGGATTTCATGTCCCCGATGACCATCAATGATTACTAGGGCTCCAGAAAATTTCTCTGGACTTCCATACGAGAAAGAACATATAGCACCTATATCCACCAGGGCCAGAAACTCTGTACATTAGTTGGAGACCAGTGGATAGCCAATTCCATATGTGGCCTCTGATCCCCACCCATTCCCTGTAGACAAGTTCCTCAGCCTTCTCCCTACTCAAAATGGAAGAATGGCCCAAGGGGAAGATCATCCTTTCATTGCACTAAATTATCCTCGAAGTAGGCCATTTGAGCATTGGGCTTTGTGGCCCTCTTATCACTCCTTTTCCCTTGATTTTTTTAATGAGGTGAACCATTGGTCCACCTTTAGCTGCTGCCAGAACTCCAACAGACAGGCATTAGGTTTTCCATCATTGTTTTTTTATTGACCCCGGCCAACACAAGATCTACCCCATTTCAGTTTGCGTAATCTTTAGTGGTTCATCTCTCTTGGCTGCCGGTACCTTCTTGGCCACTGTGCAAATGCCCTTCTGTGTGCCCCTTGTTTCAGCTTCCCCCAAACTTTCCACCATTGAGGCAATTATGTTAATGAGGCAGCTGGCATAAGGCACCAGAATCACCATAAGCGATCTGAACAGGAAAGAGGGAGCACTTTGCAAGACATTGTCCCTCATACCTGTTGTAAATCTGTCATCACCAGACCTTGGGTATTTAAATTGAACATAGCATTCTGCATACCCAGCTCCCACAACACTTGCACTAACTCAGTATAAGACTAACACTGATCATCCTGGGAATATCTCTGCCATTTGCTCTCACAATTCTGATAGCCGCCATGAGGCAATTCAGTAAGGAGTAGGTTCCTTGACCATACCTAGAGCAATTCTACAATCACTGATATAGTGAGTGGTGCATGGTCACAGAGGCCAGGTTCCCCATTTCCTGGTCTGTACAATTTTTGCCATCTACTCCTACATTCCATAGCCACAAAAGCCAAGTGGCAAAGGACTCAATGGTCTTTTGCCAGAATTGTTTACCCAACTCTACCAACTTAGCGTGAGGGTACATGTAGTACATAGTGAATTCAGACATCTAGGGAGCACCCACAGGGTGGTCCCCCTGGGCCATGGACTTCTGGGATTTTATTTTCTGTGTCACTACAGGGCAAGCATAAAATTGTGGTTTCAGTTTTCCTTCCTACTCTGAGGAGTCTGACGTAACAATAGAGGACCCCTTCTTTGACTTTGACCACAAATGCCAGTGTACTTCCTCCAGCCACTGCCTGGTTTCCTCCACAGCTTGCACCTGCACCTTTATCAGGTCCAGCTCTATTTGGAACACCTGGACTCATTTCACTTCTGCCTTCATCTCTGCCCAATAGGCTGTAAGAAAGAGCCACCCCACAGCTCCAGCCACTGTGCAAGCACTCTTCTTGTTGAAATTCTCTCTGAGACTGGCGAGCCTTCTGCATACGATTGAGCTTCCCATCCACCTCAGCCCAATCCTGCAGAGGGGCTCCTTACCATAGAGTACCACATACTTGTGGCAGGCCATCACTCAATCCCACCCTCTGAGTGTGCAGTAGGATCCATACCCATTTGCTGCGGATACTGTTTGTGACACCAAGTATATTGCAAATGACTGAGGCCAGGGAGGTTTGCACTGGATCTGAGCAAACTGAAGAATTGAGGACCCACAAACAAATGAAACACAGCCTCTAACCTAGAAGTAGAGAAGCAACAAAAATGATATCCAGGAGTTCTCTGTCTCCCAGAGAGTCCCACCCCCTTATATAGGCAAGAGAACAAAAGTAGCAGGCTGACAAGGTTGAGCTCATAAGGCATAAACAATAACATGGCTGCCACCTGGGAAAGTGGAAATTATGGTTATATAATAAGTGCTGTGTCATCTTCCAGCAGAAGCTTGGTGAGAAACCCTAAGCATCTCCATTTTCCCAACAATACTATCTTATTCTGTGATATTAAAATAAACAAGTTTTGTATGTTTGTTTGTTTTTGCTATGCCTAGTGATTTAGGGATTGGCTGAAATAGATTAAAAGATGGAACTACTTCTGAAGATGTGAATAATATTATCAAATAAAAACTACTTACTTACTTACTGTTACAGTTCAGGTCCTTTTGGAAGTAGACCCAGAAATAGGTTTTAGCAGGCAACATGATTATGAAGGGATCAATACCTTAGGCAGATAAAAAGATCAAGCAGGCATGGGAAGAGGGAAAATTTCAAACAGTAATACAAGCCCTACAAATGCCTTGGACAAACTTATGGGATAATTGACATAAAAATAGCACTTTAGAATTGTTCTCTGTTGGGTCCAGATGGCTGTACATTTATATCTCTACATGGATCAGGGTAGTGGGGGTAACTTTGTGGCTTTCTGCAGTGCATATATCTCTGACAGCTGAACCCTCTCTGTTTGTATCATTCCCAGCAGCTGGGGCAAATCCTTCAATGAGAGGGAAACTGGATGGAACATAAAGGGATTCACCTGCTTAGTTATGCAATTTTGTGAAACGAAAATGCCTAATTGGGGGGAAATTAACAAGACTGTTAAATTTATCATATTAATGTAGCACATATTTAATTAGTCTAGGGACTTAGCTTATGTACATTCCAAATAAATGGTTTCAAGAATTTATACACAGAAAAGGAAGAAATTTGCTCAAAGAGAAACAATTAAATTTTAGGTAATGGCTGACTTTTAGATTACTAAAATAAGAAACAAAGAAATAAATATTGGTACCAGGCCAATTTTAAGAAAATGTCCTAAATGAAGACATTTAAGCAAAATTGGAATAGTTTTTATATTATGTAATAAAAATGAGAGAATTACAAAATTATGTAAAACATGTTAAAATATGAGAAAATTATGAAAGTTTATTTATGACACTTAGTAAGTCATGTACAGCTTTAACTATTGAGTTAAATTTGTTTTAAAAGATAGTTACAACATCCTAAACTTGATAAAGAACATCTAATGGGTATGAAATAAGAGAAATGGGTGAACTGTTGGATTTTATTGTTTAAATAAATTGAATAAAATTTATTTTTTTTTTAAATTTTATTTTATTTTTATTTATTTTTTTTAATTCATTTTTATTGTTAGACTTATTGGGGTGACATCTGTTAGCAAGGATTACATAGGTTTCAGGCATACAATTCTACAGTGCATTGTCAATTTGATGTATAATCAGTTCACCACCTAATGTGACTTCTCTTTCCATCACCTTATATTTAGCTTCCCCCCTCCTCTCCCACCCCCTCCCCTTTCTCC
>PVJL010010689.1:0-47548 GCA_004026885.1 Lyroderma lyra
GTGCCCGCTCCATAAGTCCAAAGCTGTGGGCCTGGCCTGAGACAGCAGGGTCGCCTTTGCAGCAGGCTGGGAACAGGAACTGCAGCCCTGTGTAGGTCTCCAGGGGGCTTAGAGCTGGGGTGTTATCTTTGCAGTTCAGAGTCCTCGCTCAGCCCTTCTACCACTCAAAAGTTCCAGAGGCTGACTCCCAAACTCCTTCAGTCCCCAGCTCCCCAGTCTCTCTCCCCTCCCCCAAACTGCGCAGCTCCGAATAGTCAGCGGGGATCGCGTCCCGCGTGGTCCGTCTCTGCTCCCTTCCCTCTCCCCAACTTGCCCCTTTCTCGCCAGCCTTCAGGTTTATTTGCGATTTGTGGATTTCTCAGCAGCCAGTTTGTCACTCAGGGTCCGCTTTCTTGGCTCCTGGACGGCCGTTCAATTGTGTTTTCTGGGAGAGGCTTTAGGGACCTCCTCTCCAGTCGCCATCTTGTCTTCTCTAGATTACATAATTCTTTATATAGAAATTTCTAATGAATCCACCAAAGAACTATTAGATACAATAAATAAAAACAATTGTAGGTTACAAATCAATATACAAAAATCCATTGTATTCCTATATACTAAAAATGAAACTTCAGAAAAATACAGTAATACATTTTGCAGCTGCAACAAAAAGAATAAAATGCCTAGCAGTAAACTTAACAAAAATGTGAAAAACGTATTTACAGAAAACTGTAAGACACTATTAAAAGAAATTGATAAAGACACAATGAAATGGAAAGATATTCCATGTTCATGGATTGCAAGTGGGAGAAAATATTTGCAAACAATGCTTCAGAAAAGCGGTTAATATACATAAAATATATAAAGAACTCCTACAATTCAACAAAAAATAACAAACAATTCAACTAAAAAAAAAAATGGGCAGAAGATCTGAACAGACACTTCTCCCAAGAAGACATACAAATGACTGACAGTTATATTTTAAAAATGCTGAACTTCACTAGCTATTAGGAAACACACATCAAAACTGCAATGAGATACCACCTCACACCTATTAGAATGGTTATTATCAATAAGACAAATAACAACAACTGTTGGAAAGACTGTGGAAAAAAATGAATCCTCATACACTGATGGTAGGAATGTAAATTGGTATAGCCACTATGGAAAACAGTGTGGAGGGTTCTCAGAAAATAAGAATAGAATAACTATATGACCTAGTAATTCCTCTTCTGGGTATCTACCCAAATAATCTGAAAACTTTTTCCACAAAGATGTACGTCCCCTGATGTTCATTGAAACATTGTTCTCGGTGGCCAAGACATGAAAGCCACCAAGTGTCCTTTGATAGATGATTGGATTAAAACAATGTGGTACATATATACAATAGAGTATTAGCCATAAGAAAAAAATGAAATACTGACATTTGGGACAACATGGATGAATCTTGAAATTATCATGCCATGTGAAATAAGTCAGACAAAGAAAATCAAGAACCATGTGAGTTCATTCATACATGGAATATAAAACTGAAAGCAACAAAGGAACAAGACAAATTTAAAAAAAAATAAAACCTCAGTAAACACAGACAATAGTTTAGTGGTTACCAGAGGGTAAGTGGGAGGAAGCTGGTTGAGGAGGGAGCAGGGGTCAAATATGTGGTGATGGATGGAGAACTGACTCTGGTCCATGAGCAAACAATGCAATGCATAGACAGTGTGTTATAGAATTGTACACCTGAAACCTATATAATTTTACTAACCACTGTCATCCCAATAAAATTTAATAAAATAAAATGAATATTAGTCTTATAAAGCTATTGGTCCAAATATTAGTCAAAGCTGAAATTATAAACCATCTCTAGAAAAAAATTAAGAGCATGCTTCATATTATAACTTATAAGAAATAGTTAAATTTCTATTCAAAGAAGAGATTTTAATAAATGTTACTTAAATATTTATCTTAAATGTATTCAAAATTTAAATGCTTATTTTTAAATAATAAATAATAGTAACAACAGTTCTTAGTACTCAATTTAAAAACTTGGAAAAAGAATAAAATAACTCAGAAAACGTAGCAGGGGAGAATTAATAGAGATAAATAACACAATTGAAACAAAAATCTTGGAGAAAATTAATAATCTCAAAAGCTGCTTGAAATGACTGTTTGAAAAAATATTCTCAATCCTGTTTAAAGGAAAAAGAAAGATTTAAATGTCAGGAAAGAAAAGAAAATAAGAAATTTTGAAAATTAGGAAACAATACAACATGCAAGTCTGTGGAGCTATGTTTGAAAACCCACAGAAAAGCATACATTGGCAAATAAAATGTAAATTAATAAAATAACCTGTGAAAAAATAGAAAATTTGAGTAGGAACAGACACCCTAGAAGAGTCTGGAAGATTAAGTTTTATCATTTATATTCAGTATTGTTTAAACTATTTTAAACAATAGAAAAATATGGAGTGTTCTGTAATTTATTTTATGAAGAAAGTATAACTTTAATACTAAAACCTGAAAAAAACATTACAGAAAACAGGACCTAAATCTATTGTGGTATTATTTTGGACTTTATGCAACCAGGAAGAGAAAGACAAGGGTCACAGAGACACGAGGAAGCTAGAGAAGGGTGGAATGTCTTGTGTCATGACTGCAGTGTGGTTTCATGAGCACACATATCTGTCAATGCTCATGCAGTTTTGTGCTTTAAGTGGGAGCAGTTTATTTTATGCAAAATTTACCTCATTGAAATTATTAAAAATTGAAAGAAGAAAGATAAATCTAGAAAAGAATATGCCTGTTTTTGTTACTATTTTGAAGCTGGCCCTTCATACAGTGTGCCCGGCATGTGGTAGGTGCTCAATAAATAAGGAGATAATTCAATTGTCACAAATCATACATACATTTAATAGGTATATTAAAAATGTGTATCTAACTTAAGGAGAATACATATTTATGCAGTTGGCCACAAAGAATGTAGGCTTCAAAACTCTCTGAAGAACACACAATAAAACTAGGAAAGAACAAAATGACAGTTGACAAGGCTGTAACAAATTGAAAAAATTGTAAATTCTTATTTCAAAGAGGAAATAAAAGATAAAAGAAGAAGACAAAAATATACAAATTCAGAAGTGAGAAAGGTGTTGTAATTACAAATACAATTAAAACTGAAAGAATTTTTAGATAAATATAGTATAACACTACTGTTATAGTTTTGAAAAATCTAGATGAAATAGATTTATTTTTAGGAAACCTAAACTACCTAAAATTTATTCCACTTAAGAAAGGAAATTTGAAAAGACCAATATTAAGAGAGCATTTTTTAAATGTTGCCAAAAATTATAAATGGTAGAAGTAAGCACAAAATAGAAAGTATAGACCAGTATCATTTATGAATTTAGATACAAAAAATTCCAAATAAAACATTAGCAATGAGTACTAAAATGCATTAATAAGTTATTCATAACCATTGCTCATCCAACAGATGCATGTATATTTGAACATTTTTCTCTAGGCTATGTATGATATGTCACTGAACTGATCTATTTACATATTTCTGAATTGATGTTATATTAATTTTTAATAGAAAATTTCTTGCTAGAGGATTCTAATCTATAGTTTAATAACTCCAGTGTAAAACATAAAAGAAAAATTACTGGAGGATTGTTAAACAGACTTCAGAATTTGAGAAACCCTGCATGTGTGAGTCTAAGAAAACAGATTCTTTCACTGTCAGCATGCCCCTCTACTAGCTTTTTAAACTGTTATTAAATATAATAAGAAGTTTATCTTAACAGAAAGTTTCCACCTTCTATGTTCACTGACCTAGTTTGGAGTCCAGCAAGTTGCTCAGCTTTTAAAAAAACTGGTGACACTCTCCAAGGGGTTTTAAAATACTGGTGCCAGGTGCTACGCATCCCTATGAAGACTGGACTCAGCATTTCCAGGCTATTGCAACTCGTCCCTAGGCTGGAGTTTGCAGTTCTGCCAGTGTGTCCCCAAGGTGGTGAAGAGTCCCACCAGAAAAAAAAGAACCTTGCTTATTTAATTTTGATTTGCTTTAGAAAATGCACACACACACAAATTTCAGTAAGCACCTATGAGAACTCATTTGTTAACCTGGTAACTATTTCACTGTGTAAATATATATAAGCATCATTCTTGCTGTTTCCAAGGAGATTTAACTGTACCCACAGACAAGGTGCATGGGACAGGAAAGTCTCCCTTGTGTGACTCTGATTAGAACTAGTCCTATTTTGACCTAGAATTTCAAAAACCTTCCATAGAAATAACAAGTATAATCTGGCATTCAAAAAAGTTACAAAGTTCAAAATAGGATAAAGTGAGGGTACATTTAAAAACAGGGAACCATACACAGTTTTTAAGTTGTTGCTGTAAAATGAGTCATCCTATCAGTGTATCATTGTATTAGTTTAAGCTTTGGATTTTCTTTTCAAAGTGGCCAGGTTATACATAGGTTTTGTCTTTAATAACTAAATCTATTTTTTTCCAGAACTGTATTTCAAGAAATAGTTGAATTGACCACTAACTATTTCTGAGGGAAGGGAGAAGGGACCATCAATGTACTTTGCGGCCAAATTGCAGTCACATGGAAGAGGATTGAAGCATGTTGTGAATGGTTTTCTATCTCGGGTGGTCCAGGATCATAGCCTTTTGGGGAATGGCAGGACCCAGTGAGATTTGTTCTGAGTCAAGATTGTGGCCCATTGATCTGTCAGCAATTGCTCCCTATTTCCATATTAATTGGCAAAGTAAAATGATCCAATATAATTAGAATGATTGTTTTATACCATGTAGTTGGAAAAGGGGGGAATCCTAATATATGTCAGTTTATCAGACAAACACTTTGGCCATCAGTGTGAATGTGAGAGTCTAGAATTCCATTTGGCAAATATTTATAGACTATATATTATGTCCAGGAACCATGTTAGGTACAGAAAGTAAAAGGATATGATTCTAACTATAGGAAGTTTATAGTCTAGTGCAGTGGTTCCCAAACTTTTTTCACTTGTATACCTCTTTAAAAAGTATTCCTTTAAATTGTACAGATGTTTCTAAATACTGACACTTTTGTTTAGTGCCTATCTCAATGTAAAATAAGTGAAAATGAGGTAGTAAGTTAGGAAAGAAAAATTACTACACTAAAAGCATAAATCACAGATTTAATTTTACAATATTCCTAACACAGTAAATATTGATAATGATGATCAAGTATTTTTAAAACTTTGAATTTATTATTAATAATATTTATTTGCGTTATCTGAAAAGTCTGTAATAATTATTATGTTAATTGGAACATTGTTAGTGAGATCATTCAACTTGCTTTGATGCATTTAGTTTCTTGAAATCAGGCTCAAAAGATGCAAGATACAATGTTAAATCTGGTCTTGGATTAAGTTTGTTGAGGTACTCACTTTTTATGGAAGTGTAAGGAGAAAAAGCCCTCTCCACTAGTTCAGTATTAGTAAATGGCAAGAGGCGTTTGAGTACCTTCTCACTGAGCTGTTCATACTTCTCACTGACATCTACACAGAAGGTAATAAGATACTTTTTTTAAAATCAGAATTTAAAGAAGAATCAGTTGAAAGTTCGATTAACTGCTCTTTTTCATTGATTGATGGTTTAGTTTCTTTGAGGAATTCTTCATTGAAGGGATCGGTGATCCAGTTGTTTTCTTTTCCACACTGAAGGAAGTACTTATAGAAGGACACTTGAAGACCTTGCAAGTAACTTACAATATTCTCTTACACGTTTTGGGATAGGTGCTAGTCATTCTCAAATAAGAAGTTGTGCAGAATTTCAAAAAACTTCGAGCTGATCTCTTTCAATACACACTTTCCAAATGTCCAGTTTTTAAATAATTGACTCCATTTTGTAAGTTACTTTGTATATAGTGATTGAGCTGTTTTGAAATCCCAAGTTGAGTTTGTTTATTTCTAGAAAAATATCTGATAAATATGCAAGACTTTGAAGCCAATCACTGTCCAGAAACTTTGGAGCAAGAGGGAATCAATGGTCTTCAAAAAATACCTGGACTTGGGAGTTCCCTGATGGTGTAGCGGCTTAAGGCTTCAGCGCTGGTGCTGTCAGCGCTGCGGCCTGGGTTCGATTCCCAACTGGGGAGCTGCCCACATTGCAAAAAGAAAAAAAAAATACCTGGACTTCATATCTAAGTTTAAACATCCATCTAAGCATTTTGCCATGAGACAGTCACCTTACCTCCATATGCAAAAAGAATGTGCTATGAATGCTGTTTATTTCTTCACACAGGACTTTAAACAATCTAGAGTTTTGTAGTTGTGAATTAAATTTACAACTTTTACAGCCTCATCAAAAACATCTTTCAGTTCACTAGGAAGAGGTTTGGCTGTAAGACTTTGACTATGAATGCAGCAGTGACTCCACAGTACATGGGGAGCTACTTCTTTAATTTGGACTCATAGGCCTATAAAACAACCCGACATAGGCTTCCCTCTGCCAGTGCATACATCACAACAATTCGACCAACTAATGTCCTTTCCAATAATATAACCATTGATTGCATTAAAAATATATCTTTCCCTTTGGTACTCTGTCAATGGGTAACAAAGCAAAAGATTTTCCTCAATTTCATTTCCTACCAAGTACCTCACGATGATGAGTGAAATGGGTAAATCAGCAACATCTACACTTTCATCGATCTTGATGGAAAAGAATTTATTTTTTCTAATTCTATCTACTACTACAGCTTCAGCATCATCAGACATTTCCTGTATTTGTCGAGACATTGTATTGTTTGAAAAAGAGATAGTATTGATTTGGCAGACATGTTCTTCCCCATATCAAAAAAACGGTATTCTCAATACAACGAGAAATTAAATCTTCAGCTATGGTGTGAGTTTTACCACACATAGCTATGCAGTAAGCAATACGGTATAAAGCCTCAACTGCATTCTCATTATCTTTCTTTCCTGACATCATGTATGAAGTAACAGTGGGATCTTTTTCTAAGAATTGAAAATAATGTATTTCTTTGTTTTTATACATAGGATGTTTAGTTTTTAAATGTCACATGAGCAGAGAGGGTTTCATGGAACTGTTGGATAACATTTCCCCACACACAGCACACAAAGTCATCATCCTCTACAAATGAAAACCCATATTTAATATATTCTTGAGACTATTTCCTTTTTTTCAGTGTACCTGAGGCACACATCTTTTTTGCTATCTCCCTGTGTGGGTGCACTTGTAGCTATAGACATGTGTTGAGAAGTACTTGGTGACAGGTTATAATCCACATCAAGTTCTGGTTTTTTAACTGTTCCTGTTTTCAACCACTAATCCATAACTGACATGCTTAAAAATCACTGACAGTAATAACTACAACTATGTTAAACATTAAATTAAAAAACTGCTTGAAAAGAATCACAATTAAAGACAACACACTTACTTTTACTCAGTCAATAACTAAACTGATCAAACAGTCTAGCTACACATGTATTTTAGTCTAGCTACAGATGTATTTATATGTTTGGGAAAATTCTAGAAACATTATAAATGGATTTTTCTGAAAGTATGTGTAATGATTGGTAGAAGAGGGGTTTGGGGAAAGGGTTAATAGCCACGACCTCACCAATCATCATTCACCAATGCGATCTAATTTTTCAGTGTCTCCATTAACAGTGATTCAAACTTAACATTTGTTGTTCCATAACTAACATTTTGCTTTTCTTTTTTGACTTTTTTTTTTTTTTTGCCATTACTGATTATTTCCCATGTACCTATGGTCTAGTGGGAAAGATAGATGAACTTGTAAAGAGATAATATAATGTAACAGACAAGTTAGAACTAAAACTCCTGCCATATTCTATTTTCCCAATAAAATCATGAGGTCAGTCCAGACAAAAGGGATGAAGTAGAAGCCTTAAAGTCAGATTGCAAAGGACAAGAATATAGACAGGGGGTAGGGGTAGAGAATTGGGGTAATTTTTATAATTAACTTATCACAATGTACATAGCAAAAAGTTTAATGTATTTCTGAGTGATAAAAATTAATGGTGATTTTTAGTTTTTTATACTTTCCCATTTTTCATTTTCTAGAAGAAAACTTTACTTTTAGGAGCAGGTAAAAAATAAATATTTAAAAATGTATGTCTACTATATTTACATTTGGTGACATGGAAGATGTGGTTGTGGGACCACAGAGCTTCGAAGAGCGCTTGGCACCATCTGGGGTGAAGGACAGAGAAGCTTCAGGGGGCGGGGGCTGGCATTTGAGCAAAGGTCAAAAGAGGACTTGGCTAAGGAAGGGCAGGCAAGGGTATTCTAGGTGGGAGAGTGGGTCAAGAAGAGGGCAGGAGTGAGGAGGGAAACCCAGGCAGGGTGCCCAGAGGGGACCAGTATTTTACAGACTGAAAGCGAGTTATGAAAATGTACACCCAGTTCTTATAAACTCAGAGCTGGATAACTTTGAAAGGCGTTCTCTTTTAAGGTTTTACAAATATTCAGTTTAGTCATGTGGACACTGGTACTCAAGAGGGTAGTTTGCTCCACTGAAATCAGAGCTGCAGAGAAGGAAGGCTGACAGTCGTGTCCCTCTGCAGCACCAACTGTCCCTCCTCCTTTCAAAGCAGAGAGAATCTAGGCAACTGTCTTGCTATGGAAGGTTTTTAGAGCAGGATTATTCAGCACCTGCTGCTTAATTTTGGCTTTAAAATTGCAATAAAGCTGTCATAGTTCTAGTACAGTAGTCTATGTTTTCCAGTGAAGTGCTTAATTAAAATGGATGCCTAGGTATTTAAATTCCTAGAGCCAATCAATCAGTTAGTTGTTTATGACTCACCAAAGGGCTCCTCTTGTAGGCTATTGTCCCTCATCTCAGAGACATAACCGAGATTCCTGAAAATTGAGTTCACAGTCTCATCAGCACCCACTTTTTATCAAAGGAGATGAATGCAGCAAAACATACCAGCCTGCCATGCTAGCAAAGACATGAATGAAGAAGGTGACCTGAGGAAATGCAGTCACCAGCTTCACAAATGCCACCTCTCTCAGTACCTTCTTAGCTCTTTTTTCTTCTACAGTAGTAACAATGTTTTTCTTCCCCATGATTTTCATGTTTTATTTATTTTGAAAAATTTAGTTTTAGCTTCCAATTACAGTTGACATACAATATTATATTAGTTTTAGGTGTACACATGATAGTTAGACATTTCTATACTTTATGAACAGGTAACAACATTTGTATTCCATGTGACAACAATTGTCTCAAGAAATTCTCTCTTCCTTCTCTAACTTTCTGTAGCTTTATGTGATTGTAGGTGGAGAGAACTAAGAGAAATGATAATTTTCTTTTAATGATGAATGAATTTTAATTAGGATTTCTAGACACAGCAAATAAAAACTACAAGATGCCCAGTTAAACTTAAATTTCAGATAAACAGCAAATATAACTAAAAATTTGCTCCTTGTTTCCCTGAAATTCAAATTTAACTGGGTATCCCGTATTTTATCTGCCAACTGCAACTTTACAGCTTTGCTAGGATGGCAAAGACCCTTCTCTAGCTATAGTGAATAAGCACAGGTGACACAGAGGTGAGGTGACATGTCTGGGTCACCTACAGTTATGGCAGAACCTCTGTTCTCCTAAGCCTGATGGGATTCTTTCATCAGAACACCCTACTCTGCTGTGGTCTGGCAAGTCACTTGACGTGTTGTATTTCCAAATGATTCCACTGAATTTTATGTTGCTTACCAGGAAAGAAATCACACTTGCTTAACCAAAAGTGCAAATTACCTAATCTGCTCATTTCAGAGCCAACATTTTGACTCTTAAAAGTCATAGTAGCAGCTACCCAGTCAAAATGTACAATATTGAAATTTTAAAAAAATATTGAGAATTTGTAAAAACACAAAAGTGTGAACTGCAAATGAAATATTAACTGTAGTGACTTATAACTAAGGAAAAGCTTTATATATCAACGAGAGTAACCACAAAATAAAATGTGGAGGTTCCCCTTTAATTCTTTCCTCATTAGGGAATTATGAGGAAAAAAAATCTTTAGCTTGGTATGGCCAATAAGAAAACAATATCTGTTCTAGAGACAGCCAGTTTCCTCCTCTTCTGTCTACTAATTTTGGAGATTCTGCCATGTAATATGCTCCTCTTGTCTCCTCTGGTCTCTCTGGGATTGTGCTTTCAAATGCAGGCCCTATCACACTGTGCAGACTGTCCTTAGCATCTGTCTGCAGTCAGTCATTTGTTCTCAACTCTGAATCCTGAGTGTCTGGACCACTAAGAATGTTTGCTCCTCCCAATCCACTCACCACCCAGGAGTAGCTGCACTAACAGCTGTCCAATCCCGGCTGCCCCTGCAATTAGTGCTACACCCCTCTAGGTTGTCTATCTGCTAAGGTCACAGAAGGTATTTATCCAAAAGAGGAAAAAATGTTATTTCCCATTCTGGGTCTGCTCTGAAAATAAGCCCCCACAAAGAGCAGTTCTTCCACAACTCAGACTATGTGCCAGGTACTATCCTAGGCCCTGGGAACCTAACTGAAAAAAATAAATAAATAAATATGCTTTCTGTAGTTCACTGGGGAAGGCAGGTATTTATCACTAATTTCAATAGTGTTGGTTGTATTTGGTAGGAAAATGCGATTTGTGAGAGGATGGCTAACCTAGGTTAGGAAAGACTTCCCTGAGGAAACAGTATTTAAGCCAAAGCATCCTTTGCAAGCTTAAGAAGGTTGAGGGCTGGGGGAGAGACATTGTGATGCATCATGAAAGTGACCAAGATATGGAGGAGGCTTCACTAGAACCATCGGTATTTATAAAGTGTCTGCTACGTGCCAGCACTGCTCTCAAATCTGCAGGTTAAGCTTTGAGCGTGACAGGCATTGAGGAGAAGCTCAAATCCAGATGGAGGAAGACAGCAATGAACAGGAAACACTGACACAATAGCCTCATGAACTGACAAATTCAATGAGGAAAAAATAAAGCACTGAGATAAGACTTCAGAGGGTTGTGGATAGGGCTGCTCGAGCTGGGATGTTCAGGTTCTGGAGAAGATGATGTTTATGTTGATGTCCCCGTGTTGAGAGAAAGCAGCCTGTGAAATTTGGGGAGGTGAGACCCTCCCAAGAGCTTTAAGGCTTTGGGGAGCCATGTCTGGGGGGTTTTCCCAAGGGCTTGGGGAACACAGCTAATTCTTTTATGCAGATGAGTAATAGTTTTAAAAATAATAATTTTTTGGACTTAGCAATAAATTCTGGATTGGAGAGGAACCAGATAAAATATAATGGGTGGGTCCAAGGAAAGGAAAAAGGATGGGGTCCAGAAACATTTGGAAACAAGAGCTGGTTCCATGTTAATTAGGTTGTTGTGGGGGATAGGGAGAGAGGAATAAGGCAAGGCTGTTACCTGTTTTTCTCTTGTGCAGCTGTGTCCTTGGTGACGCCGTTTGTTAAGAAAGGGAGACCAAAATGATGTTATATTTTGAATATGTTGGATCAAGTTCCCTGCAGGTGCCTAGAAGGTCTGAGTTAGACATGTAGAATTGGGAGTCATCAGAAGAGCATGCAACAAAGTCTAGAAAAAGTGTGGAGTGTGAAACAGCCTCAGACACAACTCTGAGGAGTGTTACTATGGTCACTTCCATGTCAAAGATGACACATGCCTGAGTCTAAACATACTTCCTGGCAGTTATTAAAAGGCTTGTCATGGTTAAGGATGACTTCCATTCTGCAATATTTATCAACTACCTAGCATGAGAAATGCCTGTGTTAGGTTGACATAACACACTAAACATGCCTCTTGGATAAGAACTGTGTGTAGAAGGCTAAGCATGTGACTAGGATGCCATGGACTTGAGCAAGCTATTAATGCATCTGAAATAACTGAAATTAATGTTGTGGTTAATGAACAAGTGTTCTGATTGGACTGTTCTGATGGCCTCAGCCAGAACTTTAATGGACTCTAAATCATACATTGTTGGGATTAGAAATAGCTCTTCATCCTCAGAGAGTTTTAATCTTATCATAAAACTCTGGATACTCTTTATCCAATTTTTGGCAATTGGGATCCTGCTTCTATATATTATTTTTCTTAACCCACCTTCCATGTTGGTCAGTAACAATAGAAACAGTAACTGGGTGTCTCCACACAAGACTCTATACTGATGGTGGGAGACAGAACATGAATAGCCCAAGAAGCTCCTAACTGGTGGCAGGATTGCTCATATAGGGAAATAGTAATAAGCCACTGTGGCACATGAAGACATAAGCAAAGGGCATTGTGACACATGGAACAGAGAGGTGGTGGGATGCTCTGGAAGCCTATGGAGAGGAGATCAAGAGCCCATCCAAGGTTGCCAGCTAAATGCCTAACTCTGGGTCAGAGATGGGTGTATCATGTAATTGTGCTAACCCTTACCAGTATTCACAAAACTAAAGTCTTTAAAACATGACGATTCTTAAACTTGTGGGCTGGTGGGTATTTGGAACCTATTTTGAAAGACTGCAATAATGAGAGCCTTATATGGTACTGGTGTGGAATAAATTGATTAAATATCAGCTCACTATTACCTGGTCCAGACCAGGTAACTGAGTCTGGTTTTAGGGTAGGAAAGCCAGAGACTGCTATAAGGAACTGCTGGTAATTTGTTCATTGTACCTGCATTAAACGTGTGACACGAGACTTCTCTGACCCTAAGGTCTTTGATCTATAATCTAGTTTAGTAGCAGAAGATACTGCCAATGTTATAAGGATGAATGTTAGATTTTCCCAGAAACAGACCAAGCACTCAGTAGATGGCCCAGGATGTCCTAAGCATTCTCTGACACCTGGTGACACTAATATGCACTTCTAGATCTATCTTCAGGACAAGCATTACATTTGAAGTACCTGAGACTGGGAGTTGCATGTTGGCATATCCCCTGATGTACCAATTAATTAGCAACATCATCTACAGGACCCACGAATAAACTCACTGAATAGAAAGTGTGACCCAAACCACATTACTGATGGAGCAAGTCACAGTCCCCATCTGATTGATGTGGGTTAAGAAAAATAATATATAGAAGCAGGATCCCAAATGCCAAAAATTGGATAAAGAGTATCCAGAGTTTTATGATAAGATTGAAACTCTTTGAGGATGAAGAGCTATTTCTAATCCCAACAATGTATGATTTAGAGTCCATTAAAGTTCTGGCTGAGGCCGTCATTCTAACACTGAATGTGCCTTGAGTTAGTTCTGCAGTCCAATCAGAACATTTGTTCATTAACCACAACATTAATTTCAGTTATTTCAGTTGTATTAATAGCTTGCTCAAGTCCATGATCTTAGAAAAAATGAGGCACAGAGAAGGAGTTTCTGCCAGGTTGTGTGAATGGAAAGGACTGATGAGGGCCCTGCCCATCAGTCATGGTGGCAGACCATGAGCCAGACAAGGAATGTGACACTGAAAGGCATGGCATTAGGTGAAAAGTTCTCAAAACATTTGAAACCTGAGGGCTGGACCCTGCTGTGGCAGGATTTAACTGGAAGGTGCCTAGGGCAGTGACTGCCCCAAGACACAAGTCTTCTACAACTGAGTGAGTAGCGGGAGTTCAGACACAGTGTCTTAGCCCTGTGTGGTGGACATGGACTTGAGAAGTGTCTGATGTTCTTCCTCAATGGCTGTCTAGCTCTATTGGTCTAGTTTACTGAGCATCAGGACCAGGATGGGAGGTCTAACATTTCTTCTCTGGCTGCCTCTTCATAAGCCATAGAACCCAGGTCAAAAGTTGCCCACACTTCTCCTAACAGGTCAATAATGTAAACCTCCAACAGTAAAGCTGAATACTTTGTCCAGTGTAGAAATGAACCTGAGCATTTACATTTTTATTTTTCTTTAAGACATGTATTGTGTATATCTCAGAAATACACAAGGCTGCTACATCATGAATCATAATCATATCCATGTGCCATCACCTGACTTACAAAAGAAAACATTAGCAATATAAAGCCCTTTCTATCGCTGTCCAGTATGACCAGGCCTCACTGTGCTCAGTGAAACTTTACCCTGGAATTGATGCTTAATCTGGGAAGAGAGTCTCTGCCTCTGTGAGACCTGGACCTGAAGACTGATTTTCTCTGAGCCCAGGCCCTCTAAAGGATGGTGGGATGTCCTCTCACCACTGTGCAAATCCCTGTTACCAAGTGATGCCCAGGCAACTTCAAAAATCTTGTGCAAACAAGAGTAGTTTAATGCATTTTTAAAAATTCAAATTCATTATCATAAAAATGAGCCTCTTCTCTGTCACAACTAGCAATTCTGACATTAAATTGACTGATCAGCAGACTTGTGCTTTATAGTAGGAGACTTCTTGCTTTCCTCTTTGATCTGATTTCCCCTGATTTAATAGGCAATTATAGGTTTTCTGAATCTCAAAGGTTCAGAGACAGCAAATAATTGCCAGTGACAATTTTAGAATAAAGCCAATGTAAACGAGTTCAGTTAAATTATGCAATACTGAGTAGGGGCATTTTCTATTTTAAACAAGGACAGCAAACCAAAACCCAAAAACAATCGTTAATACTGCCTCAAATTCCCCTGACAGCTGCCTGTTAAACTTCTGACCTGTTTGTAAAATTCTGCACACCGTCTACCAAAGGGACACACACACATGATTGCAAACTTCTGTTCAAAGGACATTAAATAAATTATTTCTTTAAGATCATATGGCAGATCTATAATTAATTAAACCCATGATGATATTACCAGCAAAATAATTTAGCTTTTATAAAAAGGTAAATGTAATTTGCCTATCTGGTATTTGGAAGAATGCTTTGCCCAAAATCAATTCCTTTAGTTTCTAGAGAATAGAAACTAGAGGCAATCTTATTTTAATTATATCTCTTTATTGCTAACAAAGGAATGATTTATGCAATTAAATTAACTGGCTAGAAAATTATTCTCAGCTGGGCTGTCCTAATTCTTTGCTTTCTGAATTGCAGGCTCTTACACTTTGCTATGTAGATTAATTTTTCTGATATGCAAACAATGACTCTTGTGTTCCTCTTTTCCTTTTTTTAAAGTTTTTATTTTTTTTATTTAGAAGTCCCCTTTTCTTCTTGCCAATGACATGAGTAATATTTGTTGAACTGCTGGGCTTAGATTAGATTTTTTTTTAATGTTAAAAAGATGAAAAAGATTTTTTCTTTCCAATCTCATTATTTCAGAACAGAGCAAGGCTTGAGGGTTTCTTATCTGTGGTTCTGGAACAGCAGCAAAGACATGGAAAAATTGCAAAAGTGTCAGAGGCTGCAAAATTTGAAATGGGTTTCAGCAGCCCCAGAAGTTGTAAATTAGCAAATGCTTTTAAGACCATCTTTCTTTATTGCTTCTTTCTGTTCCTTTGCCTTCCCCCTACACATCCTAGGACCTCTCTGTCTGCCCCAATTACTTCCTACCAAGTACAATAAGGTAAATTATGTGCTATAATATCACCAGCCATAGTCAGCGTTTGTGGAGTGACCTCAGGGTTCAGACCCTGAATGAGGTGCTGGGAGAGTAGGGCACAGGGAGGGTGGATTGCCAAGGAATTCGGATATCCCCTCTGTTCTTAAATAACTGATTATCTGAGATGTAATTTTTGGTAGGAATTCTTCTGAAATAAGATCCATTTCTGCATTGGTGGTTAAAGGTAGAAGGATGACATTATTTGTGGATTTACGGCATTATTTGGGCCTACATTAATTCAGATTAATTTAAAATATCATGTATATTTTGTTATTCATTCTTTTAAGATAGAATGAGGTGAGAAGCTATGAAATACTAGGCTAGCAGTGTTAAGAACATGACAGGAAAGAGAGGAGGCGCTCTTCTATTAAAGCCATAAACATGCCATAGCAGCCGTCTTCCTTGTGGTCTTCATCTGCTGGGCCAGGGATTACACACGCACTCTGGAAAGGGCCAGATCAGAAATATTCTTTGACCTGTGGGTCACATGATCTTGATCGCTAGTAATGAACTCTACAAAGATGCATGATAGCAGCCAGAGAAAATATAGAAGTAAATGAGCCTGCTGTGCTCCAATAAAACTTTACTGACAAAAGCAGGTGACAAGCCAGTGTGGCTGATGTTTCACCAAGCCCTCTCCACCCCACTACTGTTTCACCTTGTCTGAGGAAAAGAGAACTTTCCATGTCAAAAATCAAGCATCAAAATAAAAAAGGTATTCATTGGGCCCCAGTAAGTACAAGGCACTCAGTTATAAATAAAACAGAATTTGCCTTGAAGGACTTCATCATCTAGAATTAAACTTTATAGTGGATTTAATGGATGTAGTGGATTAAAAACTTACAAGTCAGTGAGACAAGTCCTACAGTGAATGTTTTTAGAAAGTACTGTGGGGAAAATAAAGTGGGAGTGCAAACTGGTACAACCACTGTGGAAGGAAGTGTGGAGGTTCCTCAGAAAATTGGGAATGGAGCTACCATTTGACCCATTTGTGGGGGTCTACCCAAAGAACTTGAAAACCTTTGTCTGCAAAGACTTATGTACCCCAATGTTCATTGCAGCACTGTTCACAGTGGCCAAAACATGGAAACAACCAAAGTGCCCTGCGACAGATGACTGGATAAAGAAGCTGTGGTACATATACACAATGGAATATTACTCAGCTGTAAGAAAAGATGAAATATTGCCATTTGAAACAAAATGGATGAACCTGGAGATCATCATGCTAAGTGAAATAAGCCAGACAGAAAAAACAAAGAACTGCATGATTTCACTCATATGCAGAATATAAAACTGAAAGCAAAGAAAAAAAGAAATGAACAAACAAATAACCCATGGACACAATCGATAGTTTAATGTTTATTTGAGGACGAGTGGGTTAGGGAGGGGAGAAAGGGGAGGGGGTGGGAGAGGAGGAGGGGAAGCTAAATATAAGGTGATGGAAAGAGAAGTCACATTAGGTGGTAAACTTATTATACATCAAGTTGACAATGCACTGTAGAATTGTATGCCTGAAACCTATGTAATCCTTGCTAACAGATGTCACCCCAATAAGTCTAACAATAAAAAAAAAAAGACAAGTCACAAAAGTGAAAGAAGGCATTTGCAGGGTGTACAACTGACAAAGAATAATTTTCAGAATTTAAAAATATATGTATACAAGGTCAAACAATTAATTTTGTGAACTCATCCTAGAAAAAGTGCTACATACCTCATTGCTGAATATCACTATGGTCACCTTCAAAGTATTCCCCTTGGGAAGCACCTTGGGATGTCTATGACACTTTACTGAGTCATTTGTACAATGCTGTCAATATAAGTGCATGGTAGCAAGTTCACAAACTTAATTGTCAGATTTGGGGTTCAATGATGACAGCTCTGGTGGCCATTCCAGAAAGAGATTTCCAAAACTGCTTTGAAGGGTGAACTAGGTACTTGTGTCTGTGTATAGCTTCCCAAGAAGAATATTGAAAGGTGACTGTAGTGATGCTCAGCAATAAGGTATGTAGCCCTTTTTCTAGAATGAGTCTGTGAAATTAATTGTCCAAACTCATATCTATACACACACACATGTCTTTTTGAAAGTAATAAAGGTGAATAGTCAATAAACATATACAAAGATGTTTATCCTCACTAGTAAGCAGGAAAAAAAAAAGAAAACCACAGTGAAACATCACAATCATCACACTGGCAAACATTAAAAAGTCAGATTATACCAAGTAAGAATAACAATAGGAAGCCTTTGGGACACACACTGTTGCTGATGTAAGAGGGCATATTGCTGGGCAGACACCATGATGCCACTCTTTGGAAGAGCCCAGAGAAATGTCAGCATGTACATATAAAGAAATATGTAAACATTTTTCACAGTGTGTTTTCAATTGAGAAAATTGTGCTAACATGTTTACAGTGGCAAAAATAAAAAAACAGGAAGCAACCTAAACATCCCTCAGCAGGAGCCATGCCACAAAATACTATGCAGCAGTGAAAATTAAACAAAAGCACTACACATGCAAATATCAACATAGCTCAAAAATAAAGTGCTCATTTATTCAGGGAATATTTGCATGCCTTCTATGTGTCAGGCACTGCTGCAGGTCCTATGGGTATAGTTACAAAGTCATCACTCTTAAGTCACCATTAAGTAAAAAACCAAGTTGCGCAAGCATGCACTCAATGTTATGCCTAGATATTTTTAGGGATGCCTCATATAGGCAGTAAAAGTATAAAGAAACTCATAGAAGAAATAAACTTCAATTTTGGGGAAATTGTTACCTGAGCACAGTGAGGGCTGGTCATCATGGAGCAGGAGAGATGGGGCTTTGATAGCTAATGTGTCCCTTTGTAAGTTAGGTGATGGCACATATGTTATTATTTACAATATGGTAGGTGTGCCTATTTCTGAAATATAATACCTTTCTTAAAGAAACACAATATTCAATCATTATATAAAGATTTTGATTAATAAATATTACAAACAAATTTAAAATAGAAAAAAACAAAGTGAAAGGTATAGTTGATTATCCAGAATGGATTCAACTAGCTTATGACACATTCAGCACATTAGTGAGTTCTGTTACATTGAAAATTGTGCTGCCTATGGCTCCATAGAGTATCAATTGAAATGTAGTCTTTATGTATGTAGTCTCAGATGTTTGTAATTCCTTAGTAGAAATTCACTTTTAATCAGGGGAAAAAAAGATGATGACTTTAGGAAAATAGAAAAGAAGGAATAATTTTGTCTGAGAGAGTTAGGGGAAACTCAGTGGGGACTTAGGAAGCCTGGCCCTGGTTTCTACTCCTTTCCCACTATGGCAGCGCTGCCCATAACCCATTTAGAAGACTTCAAGGGGATGTGGCCCCCAGGGTTGATGGAAGCAGGACTACCTAGGAAGGACTACTTTACCTGCAACCACCTTTGGGAGGCAAGCCCACTATTTGGAGCATGCCATGTAGCTTTCATATCACTGGGCATAGTGTATGATAGGCTGGTCTTAAGTCCCCCCCCCCCCCCCCGCCAAAAAAAAAACAAAATTGTTGTGAAGCAAGACATTCATGGGGCAATGGGGCAATGGTTGCCCGGACTGCCACAGGAGAAATGAGGGTTGGGGACATCCACGTTTTTTTCTCATTTTGGAGCCCAGCTAAAGGGCCAGACTGGGCTCCCCAAAGTGCTCACTCACATTGGGCTTGTAGAGTTCAGGCTGTGGATTCCTAAATCCTGGAAATATAGTTAGTAAGTATCTGATCACTTTTATTAAAAGTTAAAAGAAGGTCAGAGCCTGTTTGAAAGAAAACTTCTTTTAAATAGCTAAATAAATCTTTAGTTTCCAATCACAATGTAGAGCAATTAGTTATACAGAGCATTTAGAACACCTACTTCCTTGGTGCATTATCACATTGTTAAAAGTCACAGCTGCAGGGAGGCCCTCCAGCCAACAACCCAAGGTTTGCTTGTTTTTCTATTTAATACACTCACAAGCGTGGAGCTGGGGTGTAGTACCGGCCAAGGGTGACTGTGGCAGAATGTATGGAAAGATGGAGGGCTTTTGTCCTGGGAGGTCTGGCTTCTGCAGATGGATGGGGTGCAAGGGACAAAAGTGCACCTCTGGGCAGATGTTCTGCAGGGTGGGTCTCTGACCTTGACCCCTACCCATCTTTGTGGCAGTTAGAAGTTAGGTGGTTTCCTTCACCCTGAACACAAAAGTTAAGCAAAAAACATCAGGACACTTAATGCAGGATTTGCGCAAAAAGGGAATCAATGACATCTGGATGAAGAGAAGTGTTTAGGGTTTGGCAGAGCCCATGGATACTTCTTGAAAACAGGAATTACCTTTTTCATGTGACTTTTTCCAGTGTGCCCTGGTTGGACCTGGCATGCAGTGGACTCGGTAAATGTCTGTTGAGTTACAGAGTGGAGACGAGGGGACCTGAGTTCTGTGAAAGTGAAGGCAGCCCAAGCACTGGTACAAGAGCATGGGGGCAAATAGGGCTTTGTTTACAGATATGTCTAGAAAGACCAACCATCCTAGTTTGCTCAGAACTGAGGACTTTCCTGAAGTGTGCGGCAGTTGACACTAAAACTGGGGTGGTGAGAGAATTAAAGGAATGCTTCTAAGAAAAATAAAAAAACTAATGGGGAAAGCTAAGTGGGATAGGCAATCACACATTTGAATGTGGTAGGATCTCTTCATTTATTTGTTCCCTAAATATTATTTTGCTTCTATTATGTGCTAAATTCTGTAGGTAAAAAATAAATCATGGTATCTGGCTAGAAGGAGCACAGATATAAACTTGCCCTTCCTGATATGATGCAATCAATTTCTGAAAACTTTTAAAAGATATTAGTGTTTCTATGACATTGTTTTCTCAAAATCTAGCCTAAAATATGACTTTAATCATCTCAGTATTTTTAGCATCCTCTCTCCTTTCCCATTTGACACATCTGATAGCAATAAGCAAACATTGGTAGTGGGTAGGTCATAATCATAGGTACAATATACTTTATTTTTTTCTGGTTAGATATGATTTCTTTCAAACTGTAGAAACTCACCTAGCACCTGCTGCAGCCCGTTCTTGTCACCTCTACTTGGATTTTACTAGTGAAATCGGCCCTCTATGAGGAGTGCTCAGTGGGTCACACTTATCACCCAACTGAACCCTCACAACTCCATGACATAAAGACACATGTGATCCCTCATTAACAGACAAAAACGTGAGGCTCTAAATTCTGTAAGGCACCTGGTCACACCACCACTACATAGCAGATGTTCTAATTGCTGCAGTGACACCTCTGAATGGTGACCGTGAACACAGTACAGTGCTTGGTTCTGTGATGGGTGCTGCGCCCAGCATTTTATATCTGTCACCTTAGCCTTAAGGGACACAAACATGATGACATGCCGGTAGAACCAGTGAGGATAGGCAGGGAGGGCAAGCAGCTGTGGTGTTCAAAGTGAGGCCAGCGGTTAGCAGCGCCCGGTGCCACTCAGACTTTTGTTCTTAACAAAGTCACAAAGGGGCTTTGTGAGCACCTCTGTGTGAGAAGCACCATGGGGTCCTCTAAGGCACTGCTTCTCCAAGTGGGTCCCTGGCCAGCAGCATCACCTTTCCTGGGGACCTGGTAGTCACACACATTCTCTGGTCCCAGCCCAAACCACTGACTCTGAAGCTCTAGGCAGTTATCTGTTAGCAAGCTCTCCAGGTAGTGATGAGAAACCTAAGGTTACACCTCCACTCCCCCTGAAGAAGACTTAGCAGTGAAGCCCATGGCAGTCCGTACCTTCTCTCGTGGCACCTGCTTTTGTCCCCAGTTGCATAAAACCATGGTCTTTGTTCTTTGTGCTAAAAACACAAAGCTAGTTTATCTCCCCATCAACTACTTGCTTTAGGGTTCTGTGTTCACCTGGGCCAAGCAGATGGGCGTTTTTAATTCAGCAAACTTGGCAGTCAGTTGTGCAGTGGACACAAGGCACAGGCTTGGGCACAGCGCCAGCTACTAACAGTTTCAGGTACAAAGGGTGGTGAAGAAATTCATGGAATAAAGGGAAAGAAGGTAAAAAATATATTATTTTTCCTTTTCAATATATGAGGGCTGTTCATAAAGTATTCAGCCATAATATAAAAAATAGAGGCATTTATGGCTGAATTTTCTTCCGAACAGCCCTCATATTCACCCTCGACCCTAATACACTTCAGATCTTTCAATTAGTTTATTTATACTTTCAAAATAAAATGTTTTGGTTTTTGCTCTGAAATTGTAGCTTTAAACTCTGTTTTTATGTGTAAATGTCTTCTCTTGAAGCTGTTTTTTCATATTTTGGAACAAATATTAATCAGATGGAGCCAGATGCAGGGAGGATGGTTTAATTTTTGGAAGCCACAGTTGTGAAGAGTAGCCAAGGCAACATTGCTCTTGTTCATCTGCACATTGTTATGCAAAAGCAGCACCCTGTTGGTTGGTCCATTTTTCTTTTCTCCTTCACAGAGTCTTTTAACTGTTTCAGCAGACTGGAATAGTACCCTCCAGTTATTGTGACATCCTAACCCTTTTAATCCCAAAAAACAATAGCCATGGTTTTTTTTTTCAGCCAGATGTGACACCTTAAACTTCTTGGGGGGTGGCGTGCCCTTTTCATGCCACTGCATGGGCTCCTGCTTTCATTCAGGCTCATCATGGTGAACCCAAGTTTCATCTCCAGTGACAGTCCAGTTCAAAACTTCATCTTTTTCTCTACAGAGAATCAAATACTATTGTGAACACTCAACACACTGCTGTTTTTGAAGCGGCATGAGCATTCTTGGTGCCCATCTTGCACTGACCTTTGACACCCTAGATGCTGATGGAGAACATTCACAATGGCTGTAGGTGATGCTCCAACTCTTTCTGCAAGCCGCTTTGTTTTCAATCTCCCACTACAAGTTTTCAACATGTTTTACTGTGTCTGGGGAAGGGGTCTCAACAGTCCCGAGGTCATCTTCAATTGACTCTGGGCCTTGCTTGAAAAGGCTGTTTTCAGCACTTGTAATCTACGATTTCCCAGGGCAACAGTCCCGGTAAACAATTAACACCCCTTCCAGGTGTTTTCCGTTGTTCTGTGAGGAACTTAATGATGGCACAAAATTCAATTTTATCCATACTTGGGGGTTTCTTCATGTTTGATGTCCTTGTTCAGTGATATTTCAAAGAACACAGATGCAAGTAGGCTGAAATTTGGCACATACAAGGTCTGACAATTAAGTACGCAAACACATTCTAGAAAAATGCTACATACCTCATCACTGAATATCACTGTTGTCACCTTTGAAGTACTCACGTTGGGAAGCTATACACCAATGCTGCTGCCTAGTTCACTCTTCAAAGCGATTTGGAACTCTTTTTCTGGAATGGCTGTCAGAGCTGTCATCGTATTACCTGCTATGTCCTGAATGTCATCAAAATGTCTTCTTTTCAATATTCCCTTTATCTTTGGGTAAAGAACAAAGTCCTTGAGGGCCAGATCAGGTGAGTTGGGAGGGTATTGCAATACAGTTGTGTATTGGCTAAAAACTCCCTCACAGACAGTGCTGTGTGAGCTAGTGCATTGTTGTGTTGCAATAGCCAGGAGTTGTTCGAGAAAAGTTCAGGTCATTTTCATCTAACTTTTTCATGAAGCATTTTCAGCACTTCCAAATAGTAAACTTGGTTGACTGTTCCATTAGTACAAATTCATAATGAACAATTCCTCTGATATCAAGAAAGGTTAACAGCATTGTTTTGACTCTTGATTTGAACTGATGAAATTTTTTTGGTAGTGGAGAATTGGCTGACTCCCATTGTGTACTTTGACGCTCTGTTTAAAGGTTGTATTGGTACACCCATGTTTCATCACCAATAATAATGTGGCCCAAAACATCCTCTTGCCTCTCCAAAAGGTCTTGTCAAACTTCAACTCTCCTTTTAGTTAATCAGTGAGCTCCTTCAGACCATTTTTGCACACACATTTCTCATGCCAAGATTTTCAGTTAAGATTTTCCTGTTTTCTATTGATGTTTATTTGGTTTACTATGCTTCTCACAGTGAACTGATGGTTCTGATGCACAATTCAACATATTTTTGCAATGTTTTTATCAGTTCTGCTCATTACTGTCCACCCTGACCTCTCTTTATCAATGATGCTGCCTCTCCCCTCAGAAAAACATTTAATCCATTTGTAGACTGCTGTTTTCTTCATGGCATTATCCCTATAAACTTGGACTAACATGACCCTGATTTCACTTCCACTCTTGCCAAGTTTAACACAAAATTTAATGTTTGTTCATTACTCTAATTCAAGCTCCAACATTATTGGGATGGCACACAAAACCACTCAACAATAATGAAAACCACTCAGCAAGACATTGCCACACATCGACACGAATGCAGCTGTGAGATACAAATATACCAAGGTTATGAAACCTTACCCAGTTGTTTGTACAGTGCTGCCAACATAAGCACAATGTGGCAAGTTTGCAAACTTAGTTGTCAGACCTCATATACTGTCACAGAATCAAACTGTGTGCACTAGTATTCCCACCTCTTCAATATCCCCCACCCTATTCCATAAATCTTATGACCACCCTTGTATGATAGTAGTAGTCACTGTGTGTGTCTGCAGTGTGACAGGCTAATTGTCTTCATTCACGGAAGTCTTACAAGATAAAGATGTATTTGATGTTCTCACTTCGTAAGAGGGAATGTAATATATGTACCGATTCTAAACATGTTGCTCTTAATCTTACTGCAGCATTTCTTAACATGGTCCCAAAGAACCAGTTATTTGTCACTCAGTGTACTTGTTTCAAGTGTAGACATCTAGGGATACACCAGGCCCTACAAACTCATTTGTGGATGATGGCCCTGCATTGCCTCTGCCAGAACACAGTCCTTCAAAATATTGTAGTCGTACTCAGAGGTGGGCCACCATCAGAGATTTATAGAGCAGTGGGAAAGAGGTGATCAAATGTGCATTTTAGGGAGATCTTATAGGGCTGTATGAACAAATTAGAGGGTGGTGGTGGCAGATGGTGACTTAAGAATGTCACACTGAGGTAACAGGCCAGGAGGTGTTCTAGGTTCACTTCCTGAATGACTTGCTCAATATGGGATGCGTATCTCAAATACTTAGGAACATTCCATTTTAAGAGTTGCATGGAACCTGGGCTAGAAATTTGAAACAAGTACTAGGTGGTGACTTAACTAAAATAATCTTAAAAAGATAAGAGTCAGAACTGGAGCTTTGATAAATCAAAGCAAAATTTTAAAATAATTTAAATATATTATTTGGAGCCTATTTTAACTCTAAATACATCTATTTAGATGTCTCTAAGTTCTTTCTGATACTTTTTGAGTTACTATCACTTTAAAATTTTCAGCTTTGAGGTTGCAAATCTTGAAGGCAGGTTAACTCCAGCGTTGGTTATGCAGGCTGCGTTATGCCCTCTGGTGGCAATACGGACAGGAGGCTGAGAATTGTCTTTCAAAGGGACAGCGCCAACTTAATTGAAATAGGTGTCAGGCCCTAGATTTGAAATGGGATGTAATATAAAATGTTTCTGGTCTTTCTAAAAATAGGAAAGTTCCTGTTAAACTAAAATCAGATGCATTAACTTCAGCCTGCAAGGTGCATATTTCGCTTTCCCTTGGTTTGTCATAAAATGTATTAGCTCCTTGAATAAGTCAGTTGAACTTTAAAGATTTGCTATACATACAGCTAAGTGCCATACCCCTAAAGGTAGCTAACATCTGTTCATGCACAGAGTCTCTTTCAAGGTCAGGACTTAGCATGTCACATATGCTTAGTGCCATTTCCTTCTTTTAGAGCACTGTTTTCACTGTTAACAAGCTTTAATGTTTACATGGTCCAAATAGTAATTTTCAAGGAGGCTTCAGAAAAAAAATTCTACATTTTTAGTTTAATTCTTCAATCAAATAGCCTAATATAGGTTTTAATGTGGATTACACTGAGGGTTTGTTAGTACAGCTTTTATCTGTTTGGGGACAAACAGATATACATTGATGTTGAGTGTTGAAAAATGCATGATAGGTGTTTCTTGCTGAATTAAGAGAAACTTGGGTTCACTGGCTGTTATTTGGTCACAAGAGGGAAAAATGGCTATTCTTTAAACACAAGTGACTACTAAGTGCCAGGTACTATGCTCTATTAGAAGTACTAAAAAAAGGCATGGTCACAGGTCCCAAAGAAACATTATATCTAGCAGAGTGGAAGACATGTCAAATATTACAGTATAATGATACAAATTATAGTGAAATTATAGTGAAAATAATAAGAGAAAAGGAAAACATGACGAAGTTTAAAAATGTATTACAGCTGTAGGAGACCTAAAAAGTATTTTCCAGTTGAACATACAAAAGAAAAACATAACCTAAGAAATGTAAACACACAGAAGAGCAAGGTGCTGAGGAAACTAAGATGGTTCAGTGTTGCTTGAGGATAAAGTATGAATGCCTAGTGCCAAGAGGAGTCCGGGTTATAAAGGGGCCTGAAATTCTTGCAAATTCATTCTCCTGTAAGTAAGAGGTCCCAACACTTGCTCAACTCATAAAGTCTTTCATGTATCAGAAATTATTTCACTGTGCCCTGGGCCAAAAAAAAACAAAAAAACAAAAAACAAAACTTAACAGTTCCAGTATTAAGTAATTAGTAATTAACTAATAGGCAAAAGTTGGGTCCTAAGAAGAATTTTAACTTTGAGAATAATAACATGCAAGCTGAAATATTTTTATTCTGCTTTTATATAACCAGTTATTAAATGGATGTGTGTGCCTATGGGGAACTGTATAAATTCTCAAAATGTGGATACATATTGGGCATTACCATCTTCATTTATTTCATGATTTTCAAGTGATACTGGCTTGGTAAACACCAAAAACCCAGCTTCACAGTTGAAAAGTAGTGTGACCTAACACTGAAATTGGAGTTTGCAATTGTGTCCAACCGAGAGTAACTATCATTTTTTTCTCTTGCAAATATATGCATGTTTTGAAAATCAAAAAACCTTGGTATAAATCATTGACATAACCTTATTGGCATGTTTAGGATGCCCTAATTAATGCCTTTGTAAAGGTGGGTTAGAATTTGGGAGGCAGGTTAAGTGTCTTTACAAGTTTACCAGCTGAAAAATGGTGATGCAATTGCAATGTGGGCAGAGATCTGGGAGGTTGGAGATATTAAGTCAGTTCTTGTTAACTAAATGGATATAAAGGAGGTGTGGTGGCAGAAGAGGGGAAGTGGACAAGTTCTTTTGCTGGATGAGTCAAAGGGTACTTATACTCTTTGGCACAATGTATTTTGATGATCATATGTGAATCTAATTGGTTTTCCTTTGCAATCCTGTATTTTATTTCATGCATGAGAAACATGATAATGAAAGGGTCCATTAGGATTAATGGAATGTTCAAGGCAAGGGTTCAAACATCTATTGGCTATTGGATGAGTCTGAACATCAGAAAATATGAATAATTAAACTAAATGTACATATTGGGTGTATAATTCAAAACTGAAGCCACGGGTGTAGGTAAAAGTTTTCAAGGAAGACAAAGGTTGAGGGTCAAGGGCAGAAGACTAGAGAAGACTTCAGAGTGAACAGAAAAAGCAGCCTCAAGGGAAAACACTGAACAGGGACAATGAGTTAAGAGAAGCAAGACGGTGTCACTGTGACAAAGACAGGAAGTACTGGACAGTTAAGATGTTGGGAGATGAGGATCAAAATGTCCAGGAAATTTTGGTAACTAGTGTTGTCTAGTGATCTTAGAATACTCAGTGCATTACATGCATGGCATAACCATGGGGAATGATGGAGATTCACTTCTATACATTAAGTTTTCAGAATTTGGGTTGTAAAAAAAAACAAACAAAAAAAAGCAGTAGCTAAAGATGGAGATAGGTCCAGGGGGATTAAAAACATTTTTTTTTTTTCAAGATGTTTATACCTGTTACCATCATAAACAAATCTTCCTATGTAAAAAAAGTTTTGAAAGGGCGTCAGGATAAGGAAGATGGCATTTCTTACAAAACAGTCTTCCTTTTTAAAGATCTAACATGTTTTGGGGTCTGAAGGTTTAATATTAACATGGTAATATCTCCAAATTGATCTATAGATTCAAAGGAATCTGCCAGAATTCCAGCTGTCTTTTCTCAACCCCAACATGTTCCCTTTAGCAACTAATAGCTTGTTTGTTCTCTGCATCTATGAGTCTGCTTCTATTTTGTTTATTCATTTTTTGTTTAGATTTCACATGTGAGATCATACTAGAACATATGTTGATGTTTAGTGTGAAAAAATGCATGACAGATAAGTCATAATACACTGCAGGTCTATCAATGTTGTTGCAAATGGTAAGATTCCACTCCTTTTATGGCCAAGTAATACTCCATTGTATAAACGTACCACCTCTTCTTTATCTAGCCATCTGATGGGCACTTAGGTTGCTTCCATATCTTGGCTATTGTAAATAGTGCTGCAGTGAACATGGGGTGCATATATCTTCTCGGACTAGTTGTTTTGGGTTTCTTCAGATAAATACCTAGAAGTGGAATTGCCTCATCATAAGGTAGTTCTATTATTAATTTGAGAAAACTACATACAGTAGATTCTTAGTTAACCACTCAGAGGGATTGGTAGATGCTGGATAAATATAAGTAAACTCTCCATTAACTGGAACTCAAGCAACCAGCAAAAAAATTTTCAGTTTCAGTTAACAGAGTCTACTGTACTCTTTTCCATAGTGGCTGCACTAATTTACAATCATATCAGTGCAGGATTCCCTTTTATCCACATCCTCACCATGTTTGTTGATTTATCGATGACTGCCATTCTGATGGGTATGAGGTGATATCTCATTGTGGTTTTAATTTGCATTTCTGATGATTAGTGACATTGAACATTTTTTATGTTTGTTGGTCATCTGTATGTCCTCTTTGGAGAAGTGTCCATTCATGTCATCTGCCTATTTGTTAATTATATTTTTTGGTGTTAACTTCTCTGAGTTTCTTATATATGGATATATCATTGGTGGAATATCTTCTCTCATTCAGGTTTTGATGGTTTCCTTTACTGTGCAGAAACTTTTAGTTCAATGTAGTTCCATTTGTTTTGTTGCCCTCGCCCTTGCCCAAGGGGATATATCCAAAAAGATATTGCTGAACGTGATGTCAAAGACTTTACTCCCTAGGTTTTCTTCTACAAATTTCATGGTTTGGGAGTCTTACATTTAAGTCTTTAATCTACTTTTAGTTTATTTTTTGTATATGGTATAAAAATGTGATCTAATTTCATTTTTTGCATATATTTGTCGAGTTTTCCCAACACCACTTACTGAAGAGATTGTCTTTACTCCATTGAACATCCTTGCCTCCTTTGTCATATATCAGTGACGATATAATCAAGTATTTTGGGGCTCTATACTGTTCTACTGATCTATACGTTTTTTATGGCAACAGCATACTATTTAGATTACTGTAGCTCTGTTAACAGGGAACGTGACACTTACCACTCTGTTCTTAAAATTTCTTTGGCTATTTGGTTCTATATAAGTTTTAAGATTATTTGTTCAAATTTTGAGAAGAATGCCATTGGTATTTTAGTGAAATTGCACTGAATCTATATATTACTTTAGGTAGTTAAGGACATTTTTAACAATATTAGTCCTTATAATCCATGAGCAAGGTATATCCTCCCATTTATTTGTATGTTGTTCAATTTTTTTCTTCAATGTCTTACAGTTTTCAGAGTACAGGTATTAAATAAATGAAATTTAAAAAAATAAAAAGTAAAAAAATAAAGAACAAAATAAAAACAGAGTACAGGTCTTTCACCTCTTTGTTTAAATTTATTCCTAGGTATTTTATGCTTTGTGATGCAATTGTAAATGGGATTGTTTTGTTAATTCTACCGCTTGATTATTCGTTACTGGTGTATAAACAACTTATCTCCATGCTACTACTTATACAAAGGGTTAGAGCAGAGTCATGAACACTTACACAATTTCATATGAAGGCTGTCCAGAAAAAAATCCAGCCACAAATGCTTCTATTTTTCATATTACATGGCTGGATACTTTCCGGACAGCCCTCGTAAGTTAATTAAAGTCTACATTAAATGCACTACATTATAAAATAATAACTATGAGTATATAAAAATGATGGAGCCTACATTATTTGGCACTTCTGATACCTCCATAAACTTCAAATTTGTTTCAGTTCCAAACAAAATTAAAACATATAAAGCTATTTACAAAAGGACATGTTATTTTTGTTAATCAGGTTGGCAGTCTGAGCAGCCTCTTCTTCAGTTCAGCTATTTTCTCTTCTAGTTCAGTACAACCTTCTTCTGTGGCCTTTTCAATGCCTTCGTGGTATTTCTCCAAAGCACCTTTTAAGTTTAAAAATATTTCCTAAGTGGAAAATGAAACAGAGTAAGAATTATTCCATGTAATAACCGAAACTAAAAATGTGTTACAAGACTTTCCACAGCCTCATTTGTGTTTAGTAATAATATTTTGAAGCCTAAACTATCTTATGTGTACACACATACCCATGTACCTATTCTTACTAAAACTTCATCCTGCAGACTGTACTAACAGTCAAAAGTCTGCTCCTTAGAAAGATGAAGCAGGGACATGTAACAGTGGCTTGGGTTCCAAGGCATTAAAAACATATTTGTAATTATCAAGGACATTTTCCACTTCGGCTGTTTCCATGTTTACCAAGCAGACATCTAAATGATTGAGAACAAGTAGAACTCTGCATTTGGCCCTAATCATCATTTAAAATACATGTAAACAGACTCAAGAAGTAATCCAGAGGACTGGGGAATAATCTAATGCCTTTTAGAGTTGTCTTAGTTAACTGAGCAGGCAGTTCTATAAGCAATGAGTTCTAATATAAACCTATATAGATAAGCTAAGAATTAAGAAAAAAATGAAAGCAGAACAATTTTTAGACTGCATACATTTTCTTCTATCACATACTTAATAAATGTTTTTATCTCCTATTATTCATTTTTCTTAAACAATTCTCAAACCTTGATATAAGAAAAAGTGGTATTCTGAAAGGTTACAGGTCTTTTACCACTGAAATTAAACAGCAGTCCTTTTTCAGTGGGAAGAAAAAAACAGTAAATGTCAATCCCATTAAATCTTTCTTAAACCTATAGTTTGGCTACTACTAATCTTAGTTTATATTCTATTGTAGATACCGATTTTGAACAAATTTTCTAAATTATAGTTGTGATGTTGAAAAAATTTTATGGAATATAATTTAATATTATATTAATGAATTCAGTCTTCCAAAAAGAACAAGACTATTTTCAGGGACTGCCAGCTTCATAAGTTTGAGAACTGATAGAGGTGAAGTGAATACAGAGATGCTTAAGGCTAAGCACTTCCCCAAATCCAAACAAAGATAATAAATGTTAATATAGAAACAGAGCAGGTGTTTACATTCCCACGATCAAGTCAGGCATCCAATATCTACAACTGGGATGGAAGATGAATCATTAGAAAAATAATAAAAAAAATTTGAAAGCTTTAGTTCTTAAATCTTATAGGAAAATAAAGTGAATTAGTTGCCAGCTTGTGTAAACACCATTAAAAAAATTGCACATTAGCAGCTATAGATCAATTTGACTTCCTAGTTCTATAGAAGTATATATTTATTCATAAATAAAAAGAAAGTTGAATGCCTTTGTTATTATAGAAAGCTGTAACTTGTGAGAACTATTAAACAAAGTGTGGCTAAATAAAAACAAACAACCTGTAAATACCTGAGCCAACCATTCCAGAATACTCCGAGGACTGCTGTTCTCCTGAGAACAGCCCTACTGCCAGGGAGAAACTCAACCCTGCGGGGAGGGCCACAGTCCATGAGGGGCTGCCAACGGCAACAGACCGCAGCCCTCACAAAAGCTGCATTTGTTATCCATGTGGCATTTCATAATATTAGCTTAAACCCAATTCATGTAAATTATTTGATGGTTTTGCTTGACTCAAATGTTTTAAAACTAATGAGTTGGACAGTGTCGACATAAGCAGCAGGCACACATGATGTGCCCCTCTGCTGCATAAGCCACACCCGAAGGGCTCAGCAGCCATGCAGGTGACTGCCACTGTGCTGAACAGCACTAGGACACCCCAGGGCTGGAGAAGGTTTTACTGGATTGCTTGAGTCTGAAATGATCTCACTGAGGAAGTCAGAGCAGGTGATGATTCCATAACATCCAATAAGCTGGTGCAGCCATTTACCCACTAGGTAGGGCCTGATTCACGGGGCACTTTCCACCAGGAGTACTTTATGCAGTAGAACACATGGTGGGAACATCCAGACCAGACTTGGCACTGAACACTTATGGTATGGCTAAGTTTTTATTTCATTTCATTTTATTAAGTTTAAAGGTAAATAGCCACCTGTTATTACCAGCTACCCAATTAGACAGCACTGATCAGAAGAGACTAAAAATGCCCTAGTATTTGAGGAAACCACAAATACCTGAAAGGAGACAGACACGGAGGGCTTTCACACAAACCTTCACATGTTCTAGGAAGCAGGGTCAGGCTGTCCTAGTTAATGTTTTCCCTCAGTTAAATGTGACACCTGGTACCTTGCTATCTCATAGTCATGTCGAATGACTGACTGACAAATGAATAAATCACAGGAAAGCGGAGGGGCTCCTGTCTGAAATCAAGTACAGTGATCGGGTATTTTATTGGATAAATGTGACAACACACAAGATTCAGGGCAGATTTAATGCAGAATATTAGGGATGAAATTTAGCAAGTTTTTGCTGCAATCCATGAATATTACACTATGTGACAAAAGTATGGATATGGAAAGGAGGGTTATGAACAGTATCAATGAGTTTTTAAAAATCGTGGCATTAACTTGGTGATTGTCTGGATGTCAAGATGATCTACAGAAAATCCAAAATGTTAACTCTTTGTGATCACAATTTTGAAAATGATGCCATCAAGGAATATGAACTGAGTTAAAGAGGGAAAGAAAACAAGGAAGAGGAAATGCTGGGATATGTTAAATATAATCCTGTTATTTTTGTTGTGATAATTGGCGCACGGAACATATCAGCAGGCAGTTTAAAATAAGGACTGGAGAGCTAAGGTGAGTGGACAGAGGAGGAAAGAGATTTCTAAAGCTATCTAAATAAAGTAATAATTATAACTAGAAGAGATCAAACTACTACAAAAAAGAATATTTAACAAATAAAGGGATATAACGATCACTAGAGTCCAATAGCACTGTACAAAGAACACCGTGACAATCTTAGCACGCCCTTCTTTCCTTTTCATGGAAGATCATGAAGGAAGCAGAAAGGAGTTCTTGGAGTGAATGTATCTTGATTCCACCTCAGGATTTAGAGACCACCCCCTACCCTATGCTGTTCTGGAACAAATGGGTATTACAGTGTAGCCTGGGAAAAGTTATAGTTAGCACACCTTAGCAAGCTGGACAACTGTATCCAAAATTTTGATCAAGAGTTCTGTGCCACTCTGAAGGGAGAAATACAGTGTAGCAAAGGGCAACTGTATTTAATATTTTTTGAAAGACAGTTTAATGACAAGCAGGAAAGAAAAGAGAGGATGGACAGAAACAGGATAGTAATAAACCTGAAAATTAAGCTGCTAGTCCCCAAAGGGTTAAAGTCAAGCCCACTGTAGAGTTACAGCCAGGCCCACTGTAAAGAGTTAAGAGCCAGGGCTGCCACAGGCCCTGACCTCTCTATAAATGGTCAATGCCCCAGGCTGAGGAATATCCTAGGACTGACATTTACTGTACTGGCTTATGTAACCATGAAAGCCCAAACCACTACTGGGCAGATGTGGCAAAATACCACTTTTGTTTGAATACATATATATAGTCCCAGGTGCACAATAAAGTAGCTAGCTTGCTGGCTTGTTTATGGGCTCCATATGGAAGCTCCACGCACGTTTGTTCAACTAGAGGTACCACCGCTGAAAACCTTGGCAATGACATTTGGCAGTCAGCAGGATAAGGTGAGTACTATCCCCAGAGCCTCTGAGAGTCCCTAGGTAGAAGAAATGCAGCCTCCCACTTCTCTGTGGTAGCCAGTGGCCACAGATCTGGCCACAGAGACAGCCCCAGAGGACTGGGATGAGATAAGGCTGGTACCTGGGGATGTTAAGAAGGCCCTGGAATCTATGGAACTGAAATGTTCTGCTGGAACACCAGGAGGTGGCCGGCTGTGTAGCCTGGATGTTTCCAGCGGTGCTGTGGCACACCAATCCGGAGATACAGGAGTAAGCTAAACAGGTATGTCAGTTGCAGCACCAGGAAGAAATGCTGGAGGAGCACGTGGATGCTTTTGAACATGTGCTACAGGGCTTGGAGGGGTCTGTAAAGTCCTCCAGGGTGGCCTTCAGGGCAGGTAGCCCGATACCTATATTGCAGACTCACCCCTTAGTGTAATGAAAGGTCGAGCTGGAGCAGCTGATGGTGCCAGGGGGTCAGCTGCAGGGAGCCCCCCAGGCCAAGCAGCAGATGACAATGACACTCGCCCACTGAATTATGAGAACTGAAGCAGGTAGACATGGTGCTTCCCCAGGGATATGTGCACAGTCCCACCCTGTGCCATGGATTAGTGGTTCAGGACTTGGCCACCTGGCAGAAACCAGAAGGTGTGCATCTGTTCTTTTATATTGATAATATAATGCTAACTTCTGATTCTCTTATAGAAGTGAGACTGAGGCCACCAGTCTAAGAGAAGCCGTTGAGACCTGGGAGTGGGCTGTCAATGAAAACAAGATCCAAGGGTCTGGGTTGTCTGTCAAATTCTTGGGAGTTATCTGGTCGGGTAGGACTAAGGTTATGCCTGAGGCAATCATAGATAAGATACAGGCATATCCCTGGCCATTTGCAGACTTACTTGGGTTTGTTAGGCTATTGGAGAGTGTTTATTCCTCATTTAGCTACTTTAGCTCACCCCTTACATTGCCTGATATGGCGAGAGGCTACTTGTGATTGGACCCCAGAGATAGAACAGTCATTTTGAGCCACCAAGCAGGCAGTGGCTTAAGCCCAAACCCTATGGGTGGCTGACACCACTCTACCATTCCTTTTAACTGTGTCAGAAAATGACAATGGGTTTGGATAGGGCTTATGGCAGAAACATGGGACTTGTAAAGTGCCCATTGGTTTCTGGTCTCAATTATAGAAAAGGGTGGAAGTCCGCTATTTCCTGATAGAAAAACAGCTAGCTGCTATTTATGCTGCCCTTTTGGCTTGTAAGGCCATAACAGGTCGTAATCTTGTAACTACCCAATCGAGGTATCCAGTAGATGGCTGGTTGCAGTCTTGGTTGTGGATGCTGCAGACAAACCCCTACCTTGAAAAATGGGGAGCCTATTTAGAACAGAGGACCCACTTTTCATCTAGCCCTTTATCAGATCAATTACATGCCTTGGTAGGTAGGGCCTACAAAATTTCAAGCTTAAAGCCATTCCCGCTGATGAAAGCGGAAATGTCTATGGGAAGCCCCTACTCCTGTCAGATGCCTGGTATACAGATTGTTCCTGCCGAGGGCAATCACCTACGTGGGCGGCTGTAGCAATACAGCTATCTACAGATGAGTTTAGGTATGAGACAGAGATGGGACAATCTAGTCAATGGGCTGAATTGAGGGCTATGTGGCTAGTGTTGACAAATTAACCAGGCCCCATGCATGCCTGTACAAACAGTTGGGCAGTATACAAATGTTTGACCCTCTGGCTTCCCCTTTGGGCAGCCCAAGATTGGCTGATGCGGCACTGTCCTTTGTGGGGGAAGGCTCTTTGGCAGGACTTGTATAACAGGGACTCCAGCAGAGGGCCACCATTTACCATGTTCCGGGACATAATCCTTTAAAGGCACCTGGAAATGATGCTGCTGATTCTCTTGCTCAAGTGAGGGCCAGCCAGTTACTGCCCTACCCAGTAGAGCCAGGTCTCGGCTACATCGCAAACTGGGACACGTTGAAGCCCGAACCATGGAACAGATAGCTTGTCGATGGGGTATGTTCCTGACCCAGCCACCATGTCAACAAGCTGTGCAAGAGTGCCAGGCTTGTGCAGAACAGCACCCCCACCAGTGAGAACCAGGTGTTGTGCCGAGGGATGGGGAGCCCTCTCAGGAGTGGCAGGTAGATTATATTCGGCCCTTGCCAATAGATCATGGTTGTTAGTATGCCTTCACAGCAGTGGATATAGGAACTGTGTTATGATTTGCCTGACCGACGGCTATGGCCACCCAAGAACATACCCGTGCTGTGCTTGATCAGTTGAGAACATTCAGACAAACCTGGCCAAGATGGACATGGAGGTACAAGCCATTGCCTCCTCCACAGAAGACCCATTAACATCTTGGTGGGACTCCTTAGGATCCACCTGGCGGTGGATACTAATGGTCCTGGCAATTATTCCTAGTAGTCTGGTAGTCTTTTGCTGTACCCTATATTGTAGCTGTGGGCTATGGGATCAAAGATATGTGTTTTAAGTAAAGTCCCATGCAACAGCCCTATAGAGATGGAATGTCAGTCCCCAAAGGGTTAAATCCAGGCCCACTGCAAAGAGTTAATAGCCGGGCCACCTTTCCGACTGTACCATAAATGGTCAATGCCCTGAGCTGAGGAATTCCTGGGACTGACATTTACAGTGCACACACTGGTTTATATAACCATGAAAACCCAAACAACTGCTACTGGGCAGATGTGGCAATATGCCACTTCTGTTTGAATAAGTATATATATTTCCAGGTGCGTAATAAAGTAGCTTGCTCGTTGGCTTATGGTCTCTGTATGTCGGCTCCACGTGCATTTTTTCAACTGAGTGTGCCACCGCCGAAACCTATCCTGTTTAAAACCCTCGGCCATGACAGTAAGCTATATACAAAATGGTTGGAAACTGGGATAATTAACCTGGGTGAGAAGGCAAAGGAACCCATGATCATTACCTCAGATGTCTGAAGGTTACTAAGGAGATGAGGGTATGGTTTTGTCCCACAAAGAGGTTGTTCACTGGGGTACACAACATTGTAAACTTATGATAAGAAAGAATATTTTAACAACTGAAGTGGTCCTTAGTAGAATAGCTTGGATAATTAGGAGTCTAATGTTGAAAACAGTGAAAGAGGACCTATCAGTGATTCCTACAAGTCAGGTTATAAACTATAAGTTCATGGGTCTCACTGCTGATGATTCTAATTTAATAGATTTGGGTGGGGATTTGTTCATTTTTGAATTCCTTATTGTATTCCTATAAACAGCCAGTTTTAAGACACACCATGCTAGATGACCTCCCAATTTTACAAGTATTTATGGAAGGCATACTGCATGTAAGGCACCATTCCAGGCATGATAAGGTAAAAATATGCTTGTGCTGCTGTCAAAAACTTAAGGTGTTATTGGTGAGAGAGAAGTGCACAAAGTTAAGAGTAATTCAAGGCAGGTGTGGAAATCTTTTGCCTGATACAGAGGGTGCTTATGTGAGTACCTGGTCATCACCTATGCCTGGCCATATGATTGATGATGAGAATCTGTCCATTTTATCTGGTTAAAAAATAGGATTAAATGTAATTTATATTTAAGGGTCTTTCTAACCCCATTCTAGAGACAAACACAGGGCCAAAGGCCCATTCTAGAGACAAACACAGGGCCAAAGGCTGAGCCTTGGCGAATATACAATTAAGAGACTGAAAATAGAAAAGTAGTCAGAAAAAGAAAAGGAAGAATAGTAAAACTAGGACAGTGTGCTGGGAAGACCCTGGAAGGGGAGATATGGCCATGGTGTGTTCTTTCTCTCCTCTGTTCCTTCTTTCCTTCCTGTTCAAGTAGCCCGAGACAGCCCTCAGTGTGTGTGTTCACTTCCACATGCACGTGCTAACACTAACCCCTCAGGTGTTAGGAATCCAGCAAAATGGGTGAGGACAGTGGAAGTAGTGATAGCAAGTGTTTATGTACTTTTCAGGTGTCAGGGGTTTTGGAAACCTTGATTTGAGATGTCAATTTAGGCAAGGGTGGAAAAGAGGCCAAGGGACTCTGGGTAACAAACAACTGTTTTTAGTGACTTATGGTGGAGGGATTTGGGACAGTCATGAGGATATAGGTTAAAAATAAAAAGTTAAGGAGAAGGTGAGATATAAAAAGTGTATCAGGACAGACGATATCTTCAAAAAAAAAGGAGAGAAGTAGGCACACATTCTATGTCTGGCAATGTATTGACATTTTGAAAGATAAAAATGTAGAGGACTAGATGCTTATCCTTATCAAACTTAAGACTATTTAGAACTCAAGGTAAAAACACTTGTAACTACCAAAGAATAAAAGTAAAAAGTGATTTTAGACTATTATGATAAAGATATCATTAAAAGTTTCGTAACACAGGGACTGACCTCAGCTATTTTGATCCAGGTAACAAACATATTTGACACTGTTAATAAGAAATATTTTGAGATTCTTTTCTCAGGAAAAAAAAATGCAGGCTTCACTATAGATGTTCATTAATCAAAATAATTTGGAAGCTTCTGGAGCACCCTCTCCTACTGCAAAGAACAATATTCCACTAGGTGCTGTCAGGAAGGGGATGCACATGCAAACCACATCAGGAAAAGGTGTGACAATGAAAATGAGAGGTGTTCTCTGGTGGTGTAGTGGCTAGGCTTTGGCGCTCTCATCACTGCAGCCTGGGTTTGATCCCCGCTTAGGAAACCAACCAAACAAAGAAAAAAAAAATAAAAAAGAAAGAAAGAAAATGAAAGCAAGGAACCTGTGGGATCAATTTCTATTCTAGATAATTGACAAAATCTACAAAAGAAGGGTGATGTAATACTCTTTAAACTCGTGAGATTATCTTAAATTAATTTATCAACACACTTACCTGGGACTTCAGCTTCTCCCTCTCAGTGGTATCTTTTAGTTGTTGAATTGCAAATTTAATTTTTTGGATTTCTTGATTAATTGTGGTTATTCGCTCATAGACAGCACCTCTTTTTTCTTGAACTTTATTGCAATCTCTAAAGGCAAATAAAGACAGCTAAATTATAATTCTCTTAAACATCTAAAAAGGCAAACATTTAACTCATTAGAGTACAAATTGATCATGTGTTTGACACCTAAAACCCTTCTCAGGATATTAAAAGGAAACAGATGAAGGCCCCAGTGCAGGGCTATGTTTGTGTCAGGCTCCAGTGGGCACTTTCACCAAAGAGTGTCAATTTAAATAGGTTTGAGTGAGTCAGTAGGGTGCTGCCAGTGGGCCTGTGGATCAGTGTCAGTTTCCTGGAAGGCCATTTGGCCACAAAAATGAACTCCTCAGGTTCTGCCCTTATGCTTTGTCTGCAGAAGAAATAGCAAAGGAAGAGCATTACATGGCCCCTAATGCACTTCTGAGAGGCTGAAATAGTAACATCTCAGACATATTTGGGGCATTTACTATTCTAAAAACACATTCTTGTAACGGACAGGAAAAGACTCTACTGAGCAGACAATGACACACTGGCTAATGACAAGGATGACAACTAATAATAATGATGACAAACACTTAGCAAAACGTTGGTTCTTAGCTGAATACAAAAGGGACACTTCTCACAATATGGACGTTGCCATGCATGACCAGGAGGTTCACAGTCAGTGCCCCCAGTGTCTTGTCTCTAACATGCATTGAGGTGGCACTGAGCAGAGCCCCTGTGTAGTTCCATAAAGGAACAGTGTGCCCTCTGGGTAAGGGAAGACTGGTACCTGGACCACCTAAATCTAGACATGACTTTGTAAGACTCCCATGATTGAATAGTAGGGTTTAGTCACCAGGAACTGCTATACGTTCCTGAAATTGTACAAGGTTGGGAATCTTAAGGGAAAAATGTATTTGTTCTTCCCAATGATTTCCTAACACATTAAAGGGAAATAGTCCCATACTGAATCACGGTGCGTTTGTACTGTTTGGCATCCTCGTGCTTCTTGTTTATTCTGAATTGTGCTGTGGCAAGTCTGTCCTTCTTCACATTAGTCAGTCTCCTCAAGGAATTTTCTTCAGTCTTCAATTTCTTCAGTTCTGACTCACCACTCTCAATCTGGTCCTCCAAGTTCAGACTCTGGAGTTTGAGAAGTACATTAAGTCAATATGACCAATTAGGATTTATATACAAAATGAACAACTATTTTTCAGAATGAGCCACAATAAAATACAATTTTAAAATGAGATAAAACTGTTAATAGCCTGGACCCAGCAGAAGAATACAGACTGAACAAATGGGACAGGAAGGCACTGGGACAGTGAGAAAGGATGACACCCAGGGAGTGGTTTCTATCACATCATTTTATCAGTAATGACTGGAACAGAGGTGCACATTGAGATCAGCCAGGAAGCTCCAGTGAAGGGTGGGGGTCTGAACTGAGTTGGCAGGAACAAAGAAAAAGGAATGGCCAGGAGCAATGAAAAGAAGAGGACCTCCGCTTGCCTGACCAATTTGATGGCAGCTAAGGGGTGTGCAGATGAAAAGAACACCTCACGCTATCTTACCTTCTAACCTCCTACTGCCCTCAAAAAGGCAATCTTATTTTTAAGATTAGTGATCCAGGGAGAGTCTGGATTACTATGATAAAGTTAAGAAGTGAGTTTCCAGCCTGAGAGTAATGTTGGCTCTAGCTCTCTACCTTTCAGCAAGGAAGTGTCATGAACTTTAATCTCTTTAGATCACAGATCCAATGCTGGGCAGTATGTGAGGGCATTATGCTTAATGGTTAGAGGACCATTTCCAACTGTTAGGACAACAGAACAAGTTTAAAATTCCATTACTTTTACCCAAAATATACAGGGCAATATACTATGTTAATTAATTTATTATTCATTTCATCCGAAGGTTAAAATGAATCTTTCCACTACAATGTTTAAAAAGTGTTTTATTTCCCAGTATACATTTCACATCTATTATACTGTAAAAGGAGCCTGCTTTTCTTTAGAAAACAGTAAGACAAAGTAAAGCAAATCCAAGGAACTATGGTAAACTATTACATAATAAAGGCATAAAAATTCCCATTACTACATACCTCCTTTAAGATACTGGCTAGTTTTTCCCTGTTATCTGCAAGGTCCTGTATTTTCTTTTGATATAACTGCACCTCCAGCTGACATGAAGGCAGACCATCAATCGAGTCCCGATAGATTTCATACTTTTCCATCACTTCTTGCTTTGAAAGAAAAACACCAAAGAAATGAGTTTGATATTCTCTTTTATGAAACTGCAGTAATGTCAACTGGTTTGCTCTTCACTAATTTCTGCACTTAATACTGAAAGCTTAAGAGCATAGAACAATTAAGTTTCTGGGTCAGTAACAAAGCACTATTATTGACATGTGTCTAAGCAATATAAAATTATGCTTCTTAATTGCCAAATAAGCTTGAACAGAGGAAAACTGCCATAATTTTACTAAATCACTCACTGAAGTACCTTCCAAAGGTTATTCATGATTTGAAAAGACGTCATTTCTGCTAATTCAAACAACTACAAATTGCTCCTGGGCAACCATATTACCAATTATAATTTTAGTCATTTGTAGAATAATAAGTACGATAGCTAATTTTAAAGACGAATTCCTTTTCTAAAATTAGAAATTGAAGAGTTTAGCATGACCACTATTAACAACAAAGGCTTTCTTCTTCCCATTAGCTGCCCCCACCAACTTCTCAACCGGTTGAATTTTGTCTGTAGTAAAACACTTAATCATCTCATTGTTCATTTTTGTGTTATCTTTTTTGTACTAATTTGTCAATGCTCTTTGCATATCATGAATGGATAGAACCCCTCAACCTGTCATATGCATTACAAATATGTTCCATAGGTACACTTTTCTCTATAGTTTCCAGTCTTAGTTTTAAAAATCGATCCCAGTCCAAGATTATATAAACATTCTCCTAAACTTCTAAAATTGTAAAATTTTTAAATTAAAATTTTTAATCCAGTTAGAATTTTTCTAAATGGTGCAAGGTGTAGACCCAGCTCCCCTTTCTTCTAAATGAATAGTTAATTGAACCAGAACTGTTTACTAAATAAATCACTCTTTTCGTATGAATATTCAGATCTATGTTGTGGCTCTCATTTCTATTCTGGATACCTTTGTTTACAACCATGTGATAATTCTTAATTATCAGGAATTACCTAAAGCACAACTTCAGAGATAAACAGGACATGTTTAATTGTTAGTATAAAGATCTTGCCTCACAAAGGACGCTAAAGCATCTAGCTGCCTCTATTTCTGTCCCACTTTATCTTAACCCATTTCCCCCAGTGACCAGGGTCCAACATCCCCTTTTAAACTGGTCATGGGTACATCCTTGCTCTGAAGGTCAAATCCAGCACCCTTCCTATTTTTCTATCACCTCAGACCACTTTCCTTCTGCACCATGCTTTGTTTCTAGAACATACCTTCCTCCCTGCTACTTCAGAGAATTTACATGTGCTGTTCTCTCTACCTCAAATGCTGTTCCATGTACAAATTTATACTATAGCTTCTGTTCATCCTTCAGCTGTTAGCATAAATTTCTGCTTTCTTCCCACATCCACCCAATCATTTCAAAGCACCCTATAACAGGCATGTCCAACCTGTGGTCCAGGACAAATTCTTAAAACATGATGAGATTTTTTTTTTGCAAACTTTTTTTTTAGCTCATTAATAGTGTTAGTATATTTTTATGTGTGTCCCAAGACAATGCTTCTTACAATGTGGCCCAAGGAAGCCAAAAGGTTGGAAACCATGGCCCTATAATATTAGTTTTGTTTGTCCTTTTGGTGCTTTTAAAAAAACAAACTATTTTTGGAGCAGTTTTACATTCACAGCAAAATTTAGCAGAAGGCACAGAGATTTACCCATATTTCCTGCCTCCATACATGCAGATTGCAGACCCTATACTTCTTCAGAATACGTATTAAAATTTATAATTATATAATATATAATTTATTATAAAATTGTTAAATACCTTTCTCCTTTAAAATAAAGTACCTACGCCTCATTAGGACAGGACATTTCTGCTTTCATTATCTAGGGCAAAGCCATGTTACATATTTGAACAAGTAAGTGTTTTTAGATTCTACTTTAGCCTGTACGCACTTTTGAGAAGAGCTACAAATTAGGGACAAGGGCAAAATGTTTAGGAGGAAGAGAAGTATAGATAATGTGAAAATCAGAAAATTAACACACGACAAACAAAAGTTGCTAAAAAGAAAGAAAAACATTAAAAGAATAAAAAAAAAAAACTCACCTTGGAATTTTTAAGCTTTTGGACCGTATCTTTCATTTTTTCTTTGTAATTCTTTAGCTTCTCTGGAGAATCCACAATTTTTGTTTTCAAACTCTCCTGTACTTCTTTCAAAGAAACCACTGACAATTTTAGTTCATTCTGTTGAGAAAATAATTTTATATATTAGATATAAAAATAAAATTGGTGATAATGGAAAAGAACAAGGAAATCAGGTCCACGTTTGTTGTTTTGGGGATAAAATTAAATAATAACCATGCGGTTCCCAGCCTCATTGCTCACATCTGTCTCCAGGATCAAGGTCAAGCTCCTAAGACCAATTTTCAAGGTTGCCCCTTATGTAGCTCTCCTGCTCTTTTTCAACATCACCTTCCACCAGTTTTCTACTATATCTTGCAATCTGGTAACACTAGTCTTGTGTTTGGACAACGACAAGAGACCTCTCCTTGATCGGTACGGTCCTTATGAATATAATCATCTTATTCCTGTACTGCCTGTGTCTATGGACCCTTGGAACTCCTGCCTCCATCTGCTCTATATTCCTCCACAAATGGCACAATCACTGTGCACGTAGCACTGCTATACATGTGCATTCAATGTATTTGCACAATCATCATGCACACACTACTATGCTTATGCATTTGAAGTGTTTGTACAACCATTCAGTACTGCTATACATGGGCATTTGATATATATGCATAATCATATTGCATGCACTGCTATACCTGTGCATTCAATGTGCTTCTAGCTGACTAGACCACATGAGGCTGTCAGCAGTTATCTCTGTTCTCCCAGGACCTAAACAAAGTGATAGCACCAAAAAGGGGCTCAGAACATGGTGATGAATTTAAACAAATTTTCCTATTCTTCTGAATTTCAAACCATTTGGGAAACTGAGATGAAGGTTATCTGAGAATTCTCTTAAAACTTTTCTGTAAGTCTAAAATTATGTAAAAAAGAAAAAATATTGCTATGAATTTTCTTCCTAAGTGCTAGTTGATAAATAATGTTTACTTTCCTTTGAAACACTATAACTATGACATGGAAAGATTTCCAAAAAATATTAATACAGAGAATCAAGTCACAGACCAAAATATAACACAAACAACAAAATAGCAACACATGACTGTATGCATGTATATCTGTGCATATGACAGCACGAAGAAAAGACTGGAAGGTGTATTATCTAGAAAAACTGGGCTGAGAACAGGGTTTTTCATATTGGACTCTTCTAAAAGTCACTCATTACCTTTTGATCAACTCAGAAGCCATACCTGAACTTTTGAAACAATGTGTGTTATTTTGTTCTTAAGGGTTCAGCAAATCCCTACTGTATCTACTTTCAGTCAATGTCTACAAAACCAGAGACCGTTTTCCTTATATTAGCATTGACTTTCATCATTTTTCTTCCCTTGATAAAAAGCCTATATTTGATATTATACTTATAATAACTATATTATAACTACAAAATGATTTTGCTTTAATTTAGATTTAATTGGGCAAGAAAGAAACAAAATAAAATTGAACCATAATTGACACTACTCAGGTAAAAACATTTTCCAATCAAAAGAATGCTAGAAAAATAAATCGATTATACAAAGTAAATTTTAGATGGCTTTAAAGTATAAATAACAGGGAACCATAAAAGTACAATAAGAAAATATGGGATTAAATAAATAAGGAATAAATGAGAAATGAGATAGGCCTCTCTATGTATAGAATTAAAGCCAAAAACTTTTGGCCATATATATCAATTTTACTATATAAAAATATAAACCTTCTAACAGGAAAAAAATGAATCTGATAGACCAATAGAAAGTTGATATTCCTAACTCATAAAGTTCCTTAAAAAATAAATAAGGACTGCAAACAGGTATTTTACAAAATAAGAATAAAAAAACCACCGAATAAGACAGTCAAAATCACTAAGGATAAAAATTTTAAAAATCAACCCAAACTAATAGCATCCCATTTGGCAAGAATGTAGGGAAAGGATGCTGTCCTATTCTATTGCAAGAAATGTAAATTGATACTTTTAGAAGTCAGTTTGGTAATGTGAACTCAGTTAAGTTTAAATGTGTATTCCCTTTAACCCAGAAATCCTACATTTAGGAATTTATTCTAGGATAGCCTGAAGCACAAATATATACGAAGTTGGACAATTAATTTCATGAACTCATCTTAGAAAAAGTGCTACATACCTCAATGCTGAATTCACTATGGTCACCTTCAAAGTACAGCCCTTGGGAAGCTATGCACCGACATCAGTGCCTAGTCCACCCTTTAAATTTTGGAACTCTTTCTCTGGAATGGCCATCAGTGATGTCATCGTACCCAAATTCTGACAATTAAGTTTGCAAACTTGCCACTGTGCACTTATGTTAGCAGAACTGTACAAACAACTCAGTAATTCTTCCTATTCATGAGCATGTATGTTTCCTTCCTAAGGTTATAACACCTTACCGAGTTGTTGGTACAGTAATTCGTGAGTTACCTCAGGACAAATGCTGCAGCAAGCGCTGCTGTAGAATATTCTTGGAGCAAATGTAAAATGGGTTGAAATGTGTATTTGCATAGAGAAATGTAATCTATGTTATATATCTAACTGAGGGGTGAGCTTTCAGGCAATTTTCAATTTCATCATATGTTTCTGTGTTTCACTAGTTTTTGAAACAGTCATCCAGTATATTTAAATTGAAAAAAAAATATTTTTCATTTTAAGGGAAAAAATATATAAGAGAAACATTTAACTATATTTAACACAGAGTTAAAATGCTCTTCCACACAAACTATTTCAAACTTAAATGCTAGTTAAATGAAAAGATGCTTACCAAATGCTTGGTTTTCTCCAAAATATCAGACTTCTTTTGGGCATTTTTCTCTTGCAGCAGTATCTACGGAAAAAACCAAACAACTGTTTTATAACTATTCAAAACAGATTTAAATTTAGCCACTCAATGCTTTCTCATAAAATAAAGGGAAGGGAAGGAGTTCAATCGGCTCTCAGTGCCCCTAGGTCAAGAGAAAGATGTAGCAGTTCCTTTATTAAGGAGCTAAACTCCCATAGTGCCTTAGTATTTAAGTTCTGATACCTTAGTGACCCTTTAAAAGAACCACTTTATTTCACTTTTCATACACATGACTTCCAAGTTGGATGTGTGTGCCAACTGGGCACTGTATAAACTCCACTTTGGGATCAAATCAATAAGACATTCTCAATTCCTATTCCATCATGACTTCATGTAGTACTTGCTTCTGGTCAAATGTCAAACACCCCAGGTTCACAAAGACATGAAAGGAATGTAGTGAGTTCACACTAAAACTGAGACAGTAGTTCAAGCAGGACATGAGAAATAGATATGCTGAATATCACTGTTTCCCTTGAAAAAGTAAAATTCCTGGGAGCACCCTTGAGGATTTGCTGCAGTGCTCAGGGCACCATAGTGCAGGATGGGAACCTCAAGATTAGAATTCAGAAAATCCTAAAAAAACTGTAGTCTATAAGACTATGACAACACAAGTAAATAACTGGTTTGATATGGGTGATGGAAGCACACGCCCTTTTATAAGTAACACAAGTGGACTCAGAATATATCCAACATTTTTAGTTATTTAACATATGTGCTCCTACCCCCTCCACATCTACAAAAAACATTTTCTTAAATGTTAAGGTGTCTAACAACAGATACCGTTTTCTGACGAAAGTCTTGATTGAGCAGTTGCTGCAGTTCCTGAATTTCATTTGAAAGCTGCTTAAACTCTGCCTGCTCTTCAGCTGGAACAGAACTGAACACAGCAATGGTGGTTAAAATCACATACCAAGTTCTTAGCTCTGAAAGGCCATTAAAGTCTGCCCTCAAATAACCTGAATAAAAACCATGTGCTTTTATGTTTCTGAACTGCCACCCTTCTAAGACGGAGACTTAAACCAGACAGCCTGGCTTCTACTCTAGAGAAAACCAATAAGACAAGAAGTTTCCTGCTGACCTTCTTAGGCAGTGACTCACATCTGCATTCACCCCCAGCAAGATGCTGGGACAGCCCTCCTCAAGAGGCTGCTCTCACACCTTGCCCTGTAGCCTTGTGTCTGTGCCCTGGTTCTTCCCAACCACTTGAACAGGTCAGGCTCATCCACAGTAAGGTTCTCAGTGTTGGTTTTTGAAATGGTACAGAACTGTCATTTTTGTTTTTAATTCCCTGCCTGCCAGTGACTTTAAGAACCTTTAAGTACTTTTAATTAGCTCTTTGCATTTATTCCTGTGTGAATACCATTTATAAGCTTTTTCCATTTTCTGTTATCTTTTTTCCTATCAGCCTGTAGTTCTTTGACTCCTACGAGTACTACATGGGCATTGTTATTAGAGAGAGCAACACTGTGCTGCATATGTTGCACATATTCTCTCCCAGTTCGTCATTTATTGTTTGATTTGATATATGCTAAATTTATGTTAGATTTTAATATCTGCCTTCTATGTCTAGTCTTTTCAGTTTACTGCTGTCTCTGAACACAGTTTACACAAAGGGAGAATAGAAAGCTCTCGCTGAAACAGACACACTCAAAGGCATCAATACCTTAGAAGGAAAAACAGCTTGGTACTGGCAGAAGAACAGAAATAGAGACCAATGGAATAGAACTGAAAACCCAGAAATAAACCCACAAATATATGGACAAATAATTTTCGATAAAGGAGCAAAAAACATACAATGGGGAAAAGACAGCCTCTTTAGTAGGTGGTGCTGGGAAAACTGGAAAAACATATGCAAAAGAATGAAC
>PVJL010010690.1:0-47541 GCA_004026885.1 Lyroderma lyra
ATAGTTTAATGTTTATTTGGGGACGAGTGGGTTAGGGAGGGGAGAAAGGGGAGGGGGTGGGAGAGGAGGGGGGGAAGCTAAATATAAGGTGATGGAAGGAGAAGTCACATTAGGTGGTGAACTTATTATACAACAAGTTGACAATGCACTGTAGAGTTATATGCCTGAAACCTATGTAATCCTTGCTAACAGATGTCACCCCAATAAGTCTAACAATAAAAATGAATTAAAAAAAAATCTTGCAGTATTACTATGAAGAATCAAACTTCAATAAAATAAGTGTGTTATCTTTTAAAAATTTCTCTTAAAAATAAAAATGAAGATTTACCAAGTATAAGATTAACAGAGCTTAAATTGGAATAAAAATATTGAGTTAAACAGGTGTTTTGAATGACTAATTTCACTAAAACACAATTCTTTACATCAGTGGTATCTTAATTTTTGACTTCCCTGGGCCACATTGGAAGAATTGTCTTGGACCACACATAAAATATGCTAACACTAACAACAAACCACTTATGAGCTAAGAAAAAAGAAATCTCCATTTTATAATGTTGCAGGAATTTATGTTTGGCTACATTCAAAGCCATCCTAGGTAGCAGGTTGGACACGTCTGTTTTTCATGAAGCTCACTGAATATTTTCTTAGTTACAGAATATAGAAAGAAAATGTTTGTGTGGCTTGACATAATAGGGACTCATAAATCAGAGAAGAATGATAAAATTACGTTTGTGAAAATCACTTCTGTATTTTTCTTGGTAGCACCAAGTATTTTAACCTCCCCCTCTCCCCTCCCCAAAAGAAACCTATAGCATCAATCAGATGCTCCTTCCACAGACAGAAGAAAAGTCCCAGTTATGGGGTGAAGCAGAATGAGAAAGAAAATTTTCTCTAGAGGTGTTAGCTTGTTTACCAACATGCAGTTTTTTCCATAGGAATGATGCATTACATGAAAGAATTGAAGGGGTAGCAGAATTAGCTAGAAGGACATCAGTGTGCCTGGAAACCAGGCTGCCTGACTGAGACTCAATGCCCCACAAATGCCCCAGGAGTGAATGATGTTGATGCTGTATTACTACCTTAGGAATTTGTCCTTTCTTTTTTTGGAGTTTTGTTTTATTTTTTTGAAAAAATATTATATGCATATTCTAATATTAAGGTTTCTTGCTAGGTCCATTTTATTTACCTTCTTCTCATCTTGTGGCAACATGGAATCCAGACTTCAGTGATTGACACAAAGTTTATTAACTGTGGCTCAGTTTTGTATTTCCTACTGCAAAGTGAATATAAAGTGCAGCTAAAATTGAGGTGAAACCATGGTAATTAGATGAAGGATAATATTAATATTTAATATTCTACATAAACATGTAACAAGGATGTGGAGCCTAATGAGACCTAGAGGTGAATTAACAAGCTAAAAAGCAATATACCTTTCCATAAATCACAAAAAGATTGGGGAGAAATTCTAATTTTAGTCACATTTCATTTAAGAAATTAATGCATTTATCTAATATGATACAGCCTTATTGAATTGACACTTGCAATATAGTGATATGCCCATAAAACAGTAGCATTCTTTTTCTTTAATTCATTTTTATTGTTAAACTTATTATGGTGACATCTGCTAGCAAGAATTACATAGATTTCAGGCACACAACTCTACAGTGCATTGTCAAATTGATGTATAATAAGTTCACCACCTAATGTGACTTCTCTTTCCATCACCTTATATTTAGCTTCCCCCCTCCTTCCCCACCCCCTCCTCTTTCTCCCCTCCCTAACCCACTCATCCCCAAATAAACATTAAACTATTGATTGTGTCCATGGGTTATTTGTTTGTTCATTTCTTTTTCCCCTGTGACAGACGACTGGATAAAGAAGCTGTGGTACATATACACAATGGAATATTACTCAGCTATAAGAAAAGATGAAATATTGCCATTTGCAACAAAATGGATGAACCTGGAGATCATCATGCTTAGTGAAATAAGCCAGACAGAAAAAACAAAGAACTGTATGACTTCATTCATATGTGGAATATAAAACTGACAGCAGTAGCATTCTTTAAAATTTATCACTATAAGTTTTACTATAAATTTATTATATTCTATAACAAATGATGCTGCAAATGGGCACAGCAGTTATAACTTTGTGGGTACTCTGCTGACCATCTAATCTAGCCCCCTAATTTATAAAGGAAGAAACCAAGGCCTAGGGGCATTCATGGAAACGCATGGTAAAGCACCAGGCCTCCTTACCAGTCAGTGTCTCTACCTTTACTCCTGGCCTGTGAAATGGTCTTGACTTGACAAGGTCACGTGGTCACTATAATAGTCCATCTCAGAAAACAGATCCTCAATAGATCACATTAAGGAACTAACTTTAACATGGTGGTTTGTTGTTCTTTACAGGAAAGACTAAGTGCACACTCAACCTTCTGTTTTGAATGCCCAGATGCCCACCCACATCCTTTCCAACTTGGTTACCAAAGGAATGAGGATTATATATACTGTGACCCTATTCCCTGGGCACCAGAATTCAAAAGTTTTCACCATAACTGCTTGGTCCAGGGCTGGACCCAGCTCCAAGTAGGTACAGTGAATCTTACTTCCAGGGTTAAATGCAGGACCATTTCCAGACTTCCGCTACTATGAAATGATGAAACATAAAGAACGAAGGTAGTCAATCACTTCCACATTTTGGCCTTGGGGAGGCAGAGGTGCTGAGCTGACAGAGAAATAAAAAACAATGAGGTCTTGGCAGCATCTGTAACTTGGCTTCTCATCTTGCCACAGCCGTTGGTCTCCAGAGTGCACTCTAGTATTCTAGAAGAAAACCCACATTTTACCAAAATTGGGTATAATATTTAAAAATATAATAAACCAGGTAAAAGTTTTAAGTTCATGATCATCCTTTCTGAGAAAACTGATAATCCTGGCAATGCACAACAACAGGTCAACAGATAGTATCAACATCTTAAAGCCAACTCTTCAGTGGACACAAGAAAGAAACAACTTTTCTGTTTTCTGTAGGCTGTTTGGGCATAAAGACCCGCCTTTGGGGCCTTGACATGCCTTTCAGTGAAGACAGTTTCTGTCCCCAGATGTAGCTGAAACAGGAGCCAAAAGGAGAGGGACAAGAGAGGGGAAGATTTAGATTTCCTTGGACTTTTGACTGTCCTCTTACTTTAAAAAATAATGCAGATAGTCTAACACAAAAATTTTATTCTTCCATATCACACAAAAGGAATTAAATCCATGCAAACAACTCATATTTTTCTTACATTTTTCTTTGAGTCATCTTGTGCACATCTTAAAAGGTTGTTTTAAGTACACTTATTTTCATAAAAAACAGTCTTGAGCTTTTACAGACAGGAAGCAGATAAGTTCAGGTGGCAAACCCTACTGCTGTTGATAATTGTTTGGAATGCCATCTGTTTGTCAGAAAGTAAAAACTAAAGTATAATACTAAATTTCTAACATGTGAGAGTGTCATTGCCAAGGTTTCCAGACAGGGCAGGTTTCGGCGGTGGTACACCCAATTGAAAAAACACACGCGGAGCCGACATGGGGGACCATAAACACACCAGCAAGCAAGCTACTTTATTGTGCACCTGGGACTATATATATGTATTCAAACAAAAGAGGCATCTTGCCATATCTGCCCAGTAGCAGTTGTTTAGGTTTCCACGGTTACATAAGGCGGTACATGCGCAGTAACTGTCAGCCCCAGGAATTCCTCAACCCCAGACAGGGACTGATTATACCAAGGTCAAGCCTGGGTGGCGGGCCTGGCTTTAACCCTTTGCAGTGGGCTTCGCTTTAATCCTATGGGGACTGACACTGGGACAGCTTTTCTTTCTCATTGAACCCAGGGAGGAGTGAGGAGCCAAGACTGTCCTTCCAGAATCTACAGGAAGAAGCATGTTCTTTACACCTGCAGAGTAGAAGAGTTAGCACTGAGCCAAATTGTTAAACACACTCATTAAAGAGAGATGGGGATTAAGTAGTCAGATTATTTCTGAGAAAATTCAGCTGATGCAGTCTTCTCTTTAATTACTGCCTTCTATGTAGGTGATTGAGTAGAACTTCCTCTCTTTTTACAGAAATGATTCAGCAGAATTAAAAGAAAGTGCATGAAAGCTGATAGGGCTACAAACTCTGACCTACAGTTGTAATGTTTTTCTTTAAATAAATTAACTATTTAATTTACTTACACTACAATGTTTTTTCAAATGAAGATTGAAACCTGCTTTCTAAGAGAGGCTTTATTGCTCTCTGGAAAAGCATACTGGAAAGCGCAAGTGCTCATGACTTTTGAATAGCACTGTATCCTGGACTCAAAAAAGCCTAGTAGGTGTATGCATGTTTGCCAACATGCCAGCCAGAAACAGGCCACAGTGAAGGAAAGTCACATTAAAAGTTTTTCCAGATAATTTGGTAGATATTGTGTGTGTGTGTGTGTGTGTGTGTGTGTGTGTTTGTGTGTGTGTGTGTGTGTCTGATTTTTCTTAACATAGATGTGTCACTATTTTGTGAAAGGGTTTGGGGACACAGATAAAAAATGAAAGGAACATTAGGAGGCAAAATTAGAGTTCAACATGGATTCCTGGAATTTGCTATTTTAAGGATCCTATCTTAAACCAACCCGTCAGATCTATATGATGTAGAATACAATAACAGAAAGGAAATGACAATTCAGTGTGCCTTCCACTGAATGAAAAAAGCAGAGTGACTTGCAAAATGATGGACAAGTATGTTTCTTCCCACAATTAGTCATCTCATTTGTTTTCCAAGGAGCAAGGGAATTGCCACTGAAAAGTCACAGAGGACATTATTGTGGAGCCTTTCTGCATGTGCCCATGGAGGAAGCTAGCAAATTAAGCCACAGCAAATGACCCAGTTACTATATGTTACTGGTAAAAAGCATATGTAAAGTGACCCTTGGGATTTTAGGCAATAAAATCTGCATTGATTTGCAGTAGAAATTAACCTTGGCCCTGGAACCAGAGTGCTGAGAATAATATAATCAGTGTATGAAATAAATGAAAAAAAAGTTGTGCCAAAAAATCATTTGGAAGATAAAAATAAAATATCACAAACACCATCTCAGGCAGATCATTACTCACAATGAGCCATCCTTATCTAAAACCCCTTCTGAATACATCTTTCAAGGCTGTTCAGATTTGATCTCTGTCATTCTAAAAGCGATCCTGAAAGATTACAGCCCAGACTAATCCTCCTTCCAGTCTCTGGCCTCTAAAGGACATTTAACAGATGCACCCATGTGTTTATATGTATCATTTCTCTCTCTTACTGCAAGGCTGTATCTTAAAATATATTAAGCAAAGTAAAATTAAAAAAAATTAAGTATCGTATTTTGAATGATACTAGAGGAAGTATTCAGACAACTAAAAAAAACTAACACTCCTTTAAACAGAGTTGGCGGTTTATTTCTCAAATCTGCATAATACACTCATTCTGTTAATACTCTGTTAGCTAGCATTGGCCCACAGGTTATTATTATATCAAAGATGAGGACTAGTTATGCAAAAACAAAAAACAAAACCTTACTTTACAGAAAAACTCTTTTTCATTTTTTATTGTTAAATTTATTGGGGTGACATTGTCAACAAAAATCACATTGGTTCTAGGTGTACAAATCTAAATTGCATTGTCTGTCTTGCATTATTTGTTCAACAGCCAGAGTCAGTTCTCTTTCCATCAACATATATTTGACTTTCCTTTCTTCCTTTCCCACTATCTTTTCTGCGTATCCTCAGTTAAGCACTACGCTATTGACTGTGTCCATGAGTTTTTTTTTTTTAACTTTCAGTTTTATATTCTACCTATGAGTAAAGTCACATGGTTATTGTTCTTTCTGTCTGGTTTATTTCATTTAGCATGATGATCTCAAGGTCTGTCAGTGTTGTTGCAAATGGCAGTATTTCACTTTTTATTATAGATGAGTAATATCCATTGTGTATATGTACCACAGTTTCTGTATCCAGTCATCTATCAAAGGGCACTTTGGTTGTTTCCATGACTTGGCAACTGTGAACAGCTTTCTTTCAATAGTTCTCTTATTCAAATTTTGGGGAATGTATTTGAAAACATTTAATCAGTTGTTCAGACAATGAACTTTCTTCTTCTTCTAAATATTTTACTTCAGACTGAAAAAAAATTAATATTTGACTCTATTCTGTCATTTAAAACATCTCTCTGCTTTTATGAAAGGGACCCTGTCACACTTGATATATATTCAGGCAGTTTATCTCCACAAAGAACAGAAACTGATTAAGCATAATTAAACACTAAGCAGTTTCCAATTTTTTTATAGTCTGAAACAAGCATATTTTCTTCACATGTTTCAAGGCAGCAAATATAATTAAATATATAACTAAAACATATGCCTGGTCTAATGTGAAAGAAGTGGCTTTGCCATACAATGATGTGTTTAAGGCTGGTGACTGCACACATTTCTGAAATGAGAAAGCAGAGAATATTCATGATCATATGAACATGATCCACAGACATTTGCTGAAGGGCAGTAAGCACATAGCAGTATCTTCCCTTCAACATTTATTCTCAGAATTTTCTCAAAATCTCATTTTTACATGTCAGACAGTCCTGATAAAATAATTCACTAATAGAAATCCTGAAATCTTTTCATTCAGACTTGTAACTAGAGTTTAGCTACCTGTTCTTAACATTTTTCAGAATAAAAATTTCTGCAGAAATTCTTGCAGATACAGTAAGATTGAGCATGCATTTTTTAATGGATCCTTTAGAAGGCTTTCATAAATTCTAGATGTCCTATCATATATTTATTCACTAGTTACTAAGCAGTGTATGAATTATTTAACATTTCCCCATATTCCACTGACTGTTACATTGTTCTATAATGCCTCTAAGTTTCTTTGTCTTTTGGCTATAATTTTTGTATTCAAAAATTTATTTAGTTTACATTTTTTAAAATAAATATTAACTAGCCTATCAAATGAATCACCTTCCACATGAAAAGGGCAAAGTAAGAGGAGTCATTTTTGAACATGAGAAAAATACCCTCATCAAAATAAATGTCAGAGTGCCATTTCTTTTCTCAGAAGGAGCCATGTTGCATCTAGCATGGTGCAACATGCCTGACCTCAGTATTATGAAGAAACATTCCCTGTCTTCAAGGAGTTGACATTGACTATAAAGGTAACACTGCACTCACAAGAAAAGCAAAAAATTAAAAAAACACAAGTTTGAAACATAAAGAATATGCAGCTTCAATCCACCACCTTCATCTTTCTCTTAATGACTCAGTTCCACATATACACAGGATGCATGCTGGCCATGAGAAAGAAAGCAAAGAGGAAGACAGTTTATGCCCATAAGTAGCATGTAACTTGTGATTAAGGGATTGCTTTTTGAGACTGCAGGCAGTACAAAATATTTCTTCAACTGGCTTCAAAAATCATGCTGTGAGATGGTCTTATGAGAGTTTCCACAAGTGCTCTATCAATCATAATCCACAGGTAGTGGAGAGTGCTAAAATTCTGCAATCTGAACAAAGGATAATCTGTAGGTCAGTATTAATGACAAAACAAAAGGGTGGTAGCTAGGCCTTTTGGAGGCTATAGCAGGGCTTTTGCTGACTACAAGGCACAGATTTAATAATGTGGAAAACAGAAATTCCCCGGGTAGGGGTTCTATAATGATAAAGGGTTTCTGCTGGGTACAAATGCCTAAGGCCATGCATATTTCCAATTTAGTTATGGAAAACAGGTGTTGCAGTAAACTTTTCAGAAAATTTAACCTTATAATTACCTTTAGAAGTGTTATGAGGATTTTTGTTTTGTTTCATTTTTTTTTTTTGGTACCCCTCTTGCTGGGAATCAATCCCAGACTGCAGCGTTGAGAATGCCGAAGCCTAGCCACTACACCACCAGGGATCCCCTGTTATGAGGTTCTGGAAGGATAAATTACTTAATTTTCCGTAAGGTCAGTCAGACAATTACTCATCACTGACTAATCTTTCCCCTAGGAGAAAAATCAATTAGTCAGGAAATGAAAAACACAGCTGTCATTGCCAAGGTTTCCAGGCAGGGCAGGTTTTTGCAGTGGTATACCCAATTGAAAAAACACAAGTGGAGCCGACATAGGGGGACCATAAATCCACCAGCAAGCAAGTTACTTTATTGAGCACCTGGGACTATATATATGTATTCTTACAAAAATGGCATCTTGTCACATCTGCCCAGTAGCCGTTGTTTAGGTTTTCATGGTTACATAAGGCAGTACATGCGCAATAAATGTCAGCCCCAGAAATTCCTCAACCCCAGACATGGACTGATTATACAAAGTCAAGCCTGCATGGCGGGCCTGGCTTTAACCCTTTACAATGGGCCTGACTGTAATTCTTTCAGCGGGCTTGGCTTTAACCCTCTGGGGACTGACAACAGCTCTCACTTTTCAAGAATTTACCATGTGCTGAGAAATCTGATGCCAGCTTGATGGGTTTTCCTCTAAAGGTTACAGTTCTTTTTTCCCTGGTTGCCTTGAGAATTGTCTCTTTGTCTTTAGTTTTGGACATCTTTAGTACCATGTGTCTTGGAGAAGATCTGTTGGGGTCCAGGTATCTGGGGGACCTGTTTTCTTCTTGAACTTGGGGTTCCAGATCTTTCCATAGGTTTGGAAAGTTCTCATAAACCTATGTAATCCTTGCTAACAGATGTCACCCCAAGAAGTCTAACAATAAAAATGAATTAAAAAAATAAAATATAGTGATCAGAGGAAAAAAAAGATTTTACCATGTGAGGACTGCCATTGCCAAGTTTTTTAAGCAGGGAAGCTTTCAGCCTTGGAACAGCACGCTGAAAAAACACACTCATAGTTGACACAGGGAGACTATAAACAAGCCAGCAAGGTAGCCCCTTTATTGCGCACCTTGGACTATATATACATATTTTAAAAAAGTGGCTTCTTGCCACATCTGCTCATTAGCAATGGTTTATGTTTTAATGATTACATAAGCCAGTACATGCACAGTAAATATCAGTCCCAGAAATTCCTCAGCCTGGAGCATTGACCATTTATGGTAAGGTCAGGGAGGTCAGGGCCTGCTGCAGGGCTGGCTATTAACTCCTTGCAGTAGGCCTGGCTGTAGCTCTCTACAATGGGCCTGGCTTTAATGCTTTGGAGACTGACACTCCACCTCTACAGGGCCACCACAAGAGAATTTACTCATAATGCATATCCTTGAGCCCATAGTCCACAGCAACAATATAGGGTGCAGCAAAAGACTACCGGACTGCTAGCAATAATTGCTAGGATCATTAGTATCTCCTGCCAGGTGGATTCTAAAACATTCCACCAAGACATTAATGGGTTATCCATCGAGGCTTGTACTTTTGTCTATCTCAGCCAGGGCTGTCTGATTGTGCTCAGCATGATCTGGAATATATAGACAACATTCCACATGTAAAATAGCACATGTGCTATTTTGGGAGACTGTCAATAAATCTAAAACCATTCGATTTTGCAACACAACTTTTTTCCTTTGTGCTGTTTCATCTAATAACAGACTTAAGTTCTGTGTAGTAGAATTCAGGCTTTAGCTGTATGCATTATTAAAGCTTCTACTTGTAATCTACATCTATGAGAGCAGCCCCTGGCAGGGCCAGAACAAAGGGGTAATACCACCAAGTGACCCTACATTGGCAGTGCTAGTGGTAATATATAGCATCCCAGTTAGTAGACAATTGAGAAAGGGTCACTAGTACTTGACCAGCAATGTAAGAGTGACCACAAATACATAAGCCAGTCCAATTTGCAGATAAATAAGGCCTTGTGTGGTGTCCATAAACCCAGGGGTATCCAGCTGGAGGATATCTCTAGGATGAATACCAGCATGTCAGGATTCATTTCAGTAAGTGTGTGTGGGGTGTCAGCACATGGGTAGTGTTTTGACACAGTTGTGGAGATACCCAACCAACAATGCAGTTAGTGGCTGAGCAATGTTGTTCTATACATAACAGAACCCTTTCCCATACTTCCACAGGTTCCTCAACCATCCAACCCCACCCATTAGTCATCACATAACCAAACAGAGAAGATTAGTTATTATGGTCCTTGTAGAAAAAATTGTCCATTGCCTGGCAATGTTGGTCTCATTCAGTGGTGCTGTTTTACGTATGTAACCATGTCCAGTTATTTAGGAAAGTTGGGTGAATAACTTTAGATTCTTCCCGTAGCTTCTTCCACCAGTATTTTCATGCAGATTCCACAGTGGAAAAAAATTATGCACCTGAGCAAAAGTATGTACCCAGGACAGTATACTATTTATTGTCTACCATTAGCCTGGGTGGTAGGACAGAGCAGACAGTGACACCATTAAAGAAAGATCTTTACCCCCAGGTAAAATACCAGCAATGTGTCCATCTTGTGACAAAAATGTGGCCGGTATAGCTTCGCACCTGGCCTATGATACCAAGCAAGTTTCCCAAGAGTTTGGGGGCATGGTAACTCTAATGGGGTGATGGAATACAAAGGAAGAGGCCAGAGCAGAAGGACAAATGTTCCTTTTATTTTGGGACCTCTGGTGCTCTGTGTTAGGGTCACCTGTACAGAGAAGAGTTAGGGCCCCAACCATAGTTTCAAGATCAATCTTTCCTTTAGTCAGACACCTCAAGGTTCTATTTTGGCCAGCCAAGTTTCATGGGAGGCCTGGTTGGTACAATGCCATGACCATGAGGTTTGATTTCCTGGTGGCAACAAGTCAGCAACCAGGAGGAGTAAAGATCTTTTATATATTTTTGGCACCATGTGTTGGTCAGCAAGGTTAAGGCATATTTTCAAAAAACAAGGGGACCCTTGGTAAACTTTTTTTAACAGGTACAAGCTAGTGCATCTGGGTTGTTCATTCAATACAGTCAAAGCCTAACTGCAGGGGGCATATTAGTTCTCCATTTGGGTAAATTGTGTCTTAAGACCTTTAATTTTTTTCTTTTATTTTAAAATTCATTTTTATTGTTAGACTTATTGGGGTGACATCTGTTAGCAAGGATTACATAGGTTTCAGGCATACAATTCTACAGTACATTGTCAACTTGATGTATAATAAGTTCACCACCTTATGTTACTTCTCTTTCCATCACCTTATATTTAGCTTCCCCTCCCTCCTCTCCCAGCCCCTCCCCTTTCTCCCCTCCCTAACCCATTCGTCCCCAAATAAACATTATACTATTGATTGTGTCCATGGGTTATTTGTTTTAATAAACTGTGCAGAGTTTAAACTTCTCATATCAGATCTCAAAGGATTAGTAATGGTGGTAAATAGAAAGTAAAGAGAACACGAAGAAATAAAAGTGCTCTAACAGATGAAGCCTAAATGTCAATAAAACTAACATTTCCACAATCACCCTTCATAAGATGTTCACCCTGGTTTACAGAATGAACCATTATAATTTCAGTTGAATTCCGTCATATGGAATGTCTCATTGAAAGATTTTTTTCCAAGCATACTATAAAATGTTCTGTAATACCTGTGGCTTGGGTCGGTATGGTACATGCAGCTGCCAACAGATATCATTTTGGTGTGCCCAAGCCTGTACTTTGTATCTAATAAAATAAGCACTTTGGTCACTGCTAATTACCTTAGAGTCCTATAGGGAGTGCTCAGTTGATAAATCAGTCAAGGGTATATTCTTGGGTGGTCACAGCCATAGGCCAAGGAAATTCTAACCCAGTCCGTGTATCCATCGTTTTCAAGGAATGTTGACCACCAGGATCTGTTAGCAAGGGCCTGATATAGTCCATTTGCCACTCTTGAAATGGTTTCCCACCCCTAGGCACAACACCTGGTTCTCGCAGGAGGTGGTGTCAGTTAGGGTGCTGTTCTGCACCAGCCTGGTGATCTTGCATAGCTTGTTAACATTGTGCCAGGGTCAGGAATATGTCCCCAAAATGAGCTACCTGTTTTTCTATAAGGGAATAGTGGGTTTCCGCCCCTTTCCACAATTGAGATCAAAAGCCAATGGGTACCTTACAAGTCCCATGTTTTTGCCATATACCCCTATCCAAAGCCATTGTCATTCACTGACACCATTAAAATGAAGGTAGGGTGGTGTCAACCACCTTTAGAGTTCGGGCTTGAGCCACTACTTGCATGGTGACTCAAAATGACTGTCCTATCAGTGGGGTAAAATCCCATGTAGCTCTCCACCATATCAGGTGATGTAAGGGGGGTGCTTAGGTCGGTAAATGAAGATAAACACTCTTCAATACCTTAACAAACCCAAGTAAATCTGCAATAACCTAGGCCCTTGGAGTCTGTCTTCATTGATAGCCCACACCCAGGTCTCAAGGACTTCTCATAGACTGGAGGCTGAAGTCTCAACTTTATAAGAGAATCAAAAGTTAGCATTATATTATCAATATAATGTGAAGGGCTGAGTTATTAACTCCTTGCAGTAGGCCCGGCTGTAATCTTTTACAGGGGGCTTGGCTTTAACCCTTTGGAAACTGACAAGGAGTAATCACCTAGTATAAAAAATTACAAGTTAGAGAATTCTATTAATAATTACACCTCTGAAATGTCTTCTTGACAAGGGATAATATTTCAGAATTTTTAAAAGATGGGGGAGAAAGTGGTTTACTGAAAGTGCTAGTTTAGTCATCTCTTAGAAGCAACGTCTTTAATAGTATGTTTTTAAGGAGATGCAAAGTGGTCATTTTTGTAATTCATAACAAAGGAGCTGGTTCTGTTACTGGTTGGGCTCAAGCCCTTCTCATGTGTAAAGCAGCATGGTGCCACAGAAAGCAAAGTGATCAGAAAAAATGAGACCTGGTTTTGTCATTCCAGGTGATTCAAGTCTTCTGCATGCTCTCTCCCACTTTGAAATAGAAATTACAGTTTTATCCAGCTGTATTACAAGGCATCAAATGAGACAAGTGAGTGAGTGCTTTGAAACCTAAGAAAGGTTACCCCTATGAGATTTCAAATTAAAGCTAACAAGAAAAAATATGGCAAACACAGGCCAGGAGATTTTCCAGAGGAACCTGCAGGGGAAAGAAATGAGTGGATTTAAGAAAATAATTCCTCATGAGAGGGAGGTGATGGAGTTTATGAAGAAGAAGTTGATGGTAGCCCTGGGCAATCACTGGGTTGAAAAATAACTATCTGACCCAACCCAACTGAAGCAGAGTTCTGGAGATTTGAAGGAAAAATGAGTTCTTACACCAATGCAGCATGCACTGTGGAAAGTGCCCTATCAGTGCTCCTATGAGTGCACCACGATTGTTCTGGGCCAGAGTTCTTTTCAGAAGTTGAAGCCCTCTGTTTGAGACTGCTGCTATTACTTCCTGAATAACTTCCTGAGAAAAATTTATAATTTTAACAAATACACTTTCAAAGTACTTAAGTATAAATTGTACTGGGAAGAGAGTAATATTTAGAAAGGATCTCAACAGTTATTTATGAATCATAAAATTAATGTTATCAGTAATTATCTCAGTGGAGTGTTTTGCTTTGAACATGAGTCCTTACTTTGTTTTTAGTGTGAGGAAGTCAGAGTAAGCTTGAGAAAATGTGTTTACCTGCTGTTTCTTTCTAAATATACCTCATGGCCACTTGTTTACAATATTTTCACTTGGGTTCTCTTCAAACTATTTCAACATTTTCTAAAGAGAAAAAGGTTATGAGACCAAATGGACCTCAATCAGTTTTATCAAGTGATTATTCTGCTCAAGTTATTTACCTATTTAAATATTTGTTCCTTTAAAGACACTTTTAAGAAAAATCATTAAAATAATTTACAATAGCTTAACTCTCCAAGGACTGCTGTCTTTTTTCAAAAAGTCTCCTTGGCAATTTATATAAATATTACAAAGAGTTAAGGCTATTAAAATAATTTTTGAAACTTTTCTTTGGAAATTAAAAAAAATAATAATACTATAAGTAAATTTCAAGAAATAGACTTAAAATGCATTTTCATGAATTTTAAACACACAATTCATAGAGACCCCAATGCAACACAAGACTATTAAGTTTCTTTTTTTTTTAAGAATTTGATCATAAACATACTGGAATATTTTGTATAATTCCAAGTGTAGTCAAAAACTTGTAAAACTTTTACCCTTGAGTTATAATAAAAACAATAAAGAATTACCTATTATTTCACCTGGAAAAGAAACCACTACTGGAACAAAAGTGTTTCCTTATACTTCATTTTCTGTCTTACTAATAAGAAAACTATTAGCATTTTCTTCTTACAGGCAGTCATTGATCTTCGTTTATGTATTCCATAGTAGAAACTTTATTCTTTACTTATAAAACTAAGTATGGTTTAAGGCTATAGTAGGAGTTACAGTAATCCAGCTTTAGCAGTATTCAGTCAGATGTTTGCTCTGAAATATTAAAAAATAAGGTGACAGGAGTTACAAATTGTAGGGTAAGGATTTCCTCTTAAAGAATAAGATGCTGTGTTGCTGAATCTTCCTACCTGGTCTGCATGTTAGAGGAGCTCCCCTTCCACTCTTGTAATCTCTGTAGGGATATGCAGAATCAATGACAAACTTCTTTCTATACACTTGCAATATTTTCTAGAAGTCAGAGTATACGGTTGATTCTTCTTCAGAATAATCAGTAAGCAAGAAGTTTTGGCTTGGGACTTGATGAGGCTACATTAGGTCAAAAAGAATAAACTTGAGGCTAACACAGGTCAAGCTCCTCAGTCTTCCAGATATGGCCTGCCCAACTGAGTCTTGGGAGCTGGGTGATGTAATGTGGCTCAGGGTTTTCACACTCCACTGTATGCAAAGTGCCTCTGGACACTCTCACCCACACATACACATTCTTTGCTACAATGATGTTCTTTCTAAGTCCTGGAAAGAGAAAGTCCAAGAAAGCTAGACTGACTAGAGCAGCAAGGGCAAGATTTGCTGGCTGTCCCAGCGCTTTGAGCCTCCCCTCCTGGGTTTCTGCCTCAGCTTGTGTTTCAGGTTTGGCCCTGAATGTTGGTGGCACAATTCCCGGGTTCATGGGGCATCAGTGCCTTCAGCAGGCTCTCTTAGGACCTCTTTGTTGGAGGGCTCACAGATTGTGATTCCTGCTAGAGGCCTGTCTGAAGAAGCAAAGCAAAAGGGCAGAAACATTTTTTATCTTGTCCTCCCTCCCTCACTCAGGCAAATTTCAGAGCTGCAACCCAGCAGCCTTTTTCCTCTGAATCCCCAGAACAATGGCAAAGCAGTCCATGAGGAAGCTAGAGAGGAAAATGTTTCCCTGCTTTTTGCAACCCTGTCCATGCCTTCAGCCTTTTCTGGAGATCCAGCCTTCATGCTGCAGCTACACTCATGTCATTTAGCCACACCATCCCCCCAGTCTTTCCCACATCACCTAAGGTCTGGATAAGCAAATGAAAGTGGAGTTCTTATGGTGTTCTAAGTTAAAAAACAGCCTGGCCTCAGCCCCTACTGATTCTCGGAGCCCCTCTCTTGTTTTGAAGTACATGGAGAGCTAAGAGGGATTCCTTGGTGTTCTAGAAACTTCTGTTTAAAAGACAAGCCAAAGATATCTGGGAGGACCATATCCTTACCTTCCTCCAGAGCCCCAGAAACTTCATGAACATTGAATAGAGTTGTCTGTCAGGCCAAGCGCCACCGAGCCCAAACCCCATGGCATGTGTGTTCTCTCTGTTCAGCTTTGTGGAGTCAGGTGAGAACTTTTCACTCAGAACTGGCAGGTCCCACAACTGCACAGGCCCAGACCTGTCTGGTTGTAGGCCAGATCCAGGGTGGTTGTCTCCTAGTTTCGAAAGTTTTCTCTGTGGCACCACCATAGCTTCTTCAGCCACCACTGTACCTGGGTCTGGGTCCAGGAATAAACAGGGCATGAGCAGGTGCACTACCAAGCACTTTGAGGCAGCACATTAAAAATTGTTGACAACTGTATCTTAGCCCTTGCTGAATAGAACTGTTCTTCACACATCCAGTGTGAGATCACTTTAGGTAAAAAGTTGTTACCATGGCTGAGAAGTGTGACTGCCACTACTACAGAAATTCCCTGCAGGAGAAGACATACTTGAAGGACAGCCACCACTGCTACTTGAGCTGTTTTGACAATTGTGTGCCAACACTTGTATGGATTGTGGCAAGCTCATCAGTGCAGACTCCAAATAGTTGCACTATAAGAACAGGTACTGGCATGACACTTGCTTTTTCTGTACCAAGTGCATTCACCCCTCAGCCAGCGAGACCTTTGTGGCCAAAACCACCAAGATTCCAAGTGCACCACACTGGAAGACTCTCAATTTCAAGGGCTGCTACAAGGCATTTGTGGCAGGAGATCAGAATGTAGAGTACAAAGAGACCCTTTGGCACAAAGACTGCTCCAACTGCAATCAAGTAATTGAAACTGGGAGCTCCATTTCTAAATGGGAGAAGTTCTACTGCATGACTTGCCACAAGGGCAAGTTTGCAAAGCCTTTTGTGGAGTGCAACAAGGCCATCACTTACCAGGATCAGCCCTAGCATGCTGAGTGCTTTGTATGTGTTATCTGCTGTAAGAAGCTGGCTGGGCAGCCTTTCACCACTGTGGAGGACCAGCATTGCTCTGTGGATTAATACAACAATTTTGTGGCCAAGACATGTGCTGGATGCTAGAACCCCATCACTAGATTTTGTAAGTGTTCCAGTGTGGTGACTTTGGAAAAACAATCCTGGAATGACTACTGTTTTCATTGCAAAAAATGCTCCTGAATCTGGCCAAAATGTTCTTTGTTTTCCATCAGGATAAAGAACTTTGCCATGACTGTGGCAAGAGGCTGTATAATAGAATTGGGTTTTATTCTTTGTGACCATGACTTTTGCTTTGCACCATCTATGGGGAAAGAACCACTTTTCACTTCTTCAAAATTGATTCTTCTGTCTTTTATCCCACTTTACAGTATTACTTAAATAATGCCACACAGTGGTCATATTGAAACTTAGCACAAAGCAATTTTACATTAAAGTTAATTTTGTAATAGCTGTTAGAGATATAAGCCGAAACACCAGGCAATAGTAACAAGCTTTATTAGGTGTACTTCCAGGCTGCCTCAGAAAGAGAAGAAAGCTCCAGCCCAACCGTGGGGAGGGGAAGATATATATGTAAGGGGTTATGGTGGGCAAATGCAGAGGAGAGTATAGATGGTTATGTCTAATTGGTCAAGGGTAGGTTTTGGTTTCCTACATTAGGCTAGGTTTGGTTTCCCAAGCTGAGCTGAGCCCCCATGAGACAAGGGAAGGGAGGGAGAGGTGAACTGAATAAGATAATGGTTTAGGAGCTATTTTAGGCTGAGTCCATCAATGGCTACAGTTAAAAACAGAGACAATTAGATTGATTCCTCTGAATGTTTATCCTGGAGAGAGACGTCCTCACCATTTAGCTGCTTAGTGATGTAAACAAGAAACCTAAGAGATACAGTGTCTACTAAGGTGCCCTTTGAAACTCAACTTGGGCCCACTGTGCTGCTACATGATATGCAAATGTTGTAGTGTCTTCTACAACTTGCTGCTCAACTTTTTCTATGAGTAGAAACAGCAGGTACTAAAATGCATGTTTTAGCTTTCTCTTCACATTATTTTTGTTCTTTTGAACAAGTATTATAAAATTTCAGAAAAATAACTTTTGAACATAGCTGTGATTTTCAACTGACCATTTCCCTTTACTAATTTTTGAGTTTCCCATGTTGTGTGTTTTCTGAATGACCCTACCTTCAAGCACAAAACATGCGGGTGATTTGGAAAGCGTAGGCATATCTGAGAAGATGAGCCCACCTCAGAAGAACACCATCACAGAAAATACTAACTTAGCTGTTTATTTTTTTCTTTTTAAAGTTGAAAAGAGTTGTGTTTTAATTCATAGTAACATAATTTATGGCTTTTAGAATCTTGCATGAAATTTCAGCCCCCTCTAACATTCCTACAGTTTTGAAATCACCTGAAAGAAGTAATGATAAAACTCTAGAGAAAGTAGCTGAACAGACTCTGGGATTGTCACTGATATGAATGTAATATTTCTAAACAGTGATGTGTTGAATTCCTTATAACATAGTAGTTGTCTGCTCTTTCCCCATGCATTAAAGAGGCTCACCACATCCTTTCTCTTGTGATTGGTAGAACAGTTCCCCAAGAGCTTAACCGGATCTCTGTGGGATTTGGGGGGCACTATTTCCACAGGCAGAACCAGATTTCTATGTAGTGCTTGCTTGAAATGCAAAATCACCTACCTATTTTATTTTATTAAATTGTTATATTGCGTAGTAGATGATACCAAAAGTGAACATGTAATGACAATACATATTAACATTCTAATAGTCCTGGTTAGAAAAGCTAATGCCTTGTTTCTGAATTTTGTCATTAGCTATTATCATCTTATGTTTCAGTGTATCTTTACAGAAATAAAACAGCCTATAAATAAATGAAAATAGACGGTTTTCTTCGTGGTATTTTCCTTCTTTGTCTTCTGTTTCCTGCCTGTACTGATAAAAAGGTGACAAAGAAATGATACCTACCTTCTTTCTTTCAGACAAGTCTAACAGTGCCAAGGTTTAAAGGGGTGGTAGTCCTAGGTGATGTTGAGGTTAACAGACTTATGTAAAATGGCACATAGAGGTTCCTAACTGATGATAGGGTTTCAGGTACAATTCATAAGAAACACTCAACAAATATTTGGAAAATAATACACACACACACACACACACACACACACACACACACACACACACACACACGTACCAAGCAAGTTTGTCCAATTTGGAATATGGCATGTTGTATTTCAGACTTCTACCTTAGAAGCATTAAATTTTAGTATCAATCAGTTTGTGTTCTATTGTGCTTTGGGAAGTGAAATTATTTCTGTGTGGAATCACCTGATAAAACTTTACTTTTGAAAAGAGGAGTTCAATCTCTGTATCTGCTAAATTAGTGTAAGATATAGCCACGTACAGGTGTAGTTTTAGAACTTTGGACCAACTAAATCACTGTCGTGTTAATCTTTTGTTGGCCTTAACACTGAAAGAAACATAAAAACTTGAAAGTTTAAAATGTAAAGAGTTGATTTTAAAAAGCTTGAATAGCAACAAATTGGAAATAAAACAAAAACCTAACACAACATAGCAATGTTAAAAATGGAGGTGTCCTAGTGCTTCCTGTCCTGTTGACAAACTTGATGACACAATTGGATGGTCTGCTCATACTGACACATGAAATCCTGATTGTTTCTCCCAAAAGAGGGGCAATGCAACATTTAAAATGTCATGTCATATGCCTTTCCTTGTTATATTTAATATTGTTAGTCCAATAACTTGCATATAGGGTGTGCAGTGCCCTTTATTTTTAATTCAAATATAAAGTTATTTCAGTAATTTTAAATTTACTTTAGGCAAAATTATAAATTATTTCTCATAACTTGAACAATTACAAGTAATTGCCAAATATATGCTTATTTAAGTGCTAATCCTAAGTTTTAATTCTTTTGGGGAAGAAGGAAGATTTCATATCTAGATAAAATTCAGCTAAGTTTTCTTAATAACAGGAAGTCTTCTTTATTTAAATGTTTTAGATAATGTCTCCTTTCCTTCTTTTTAATTCATTTTTATTGTTAGACTTATTGGGGTGACATCTGTTAGCAAGGATTACATAGGTTTCAGGCATACAATTCTACAGTGCATTGTCAACTTGAGGTATAATCAGTTCACCACCTAATGTGACTTCTCTTTCCATCACCTTATATTTATATTGATTGTGTCCATGGGTTATTTTTTTCTTCATTCCTTATTTCTTGGCTTTCAGTTTTATATTCTACATATGAGTGAAGTCATACAGTTCTTCGTTTTTTCTGTCTGGTTTATTTCACTTAGCATGATGATCTCCAGGTCCCTCCATTTTGTCGCAAATGGCAGTATTTTATCTTTTCTTACAGCTGAGTAATATTCCATTGTGTATATGTACCACAACTTCTTTATCCAATCATCTGTCGCAGGGCACTTTTGTTGTTCCCATGTTTTAGCCACTGTGAACAGAGCTGCAATGAACATTGGGGTACATAAGTCATTGCGGACAAAGGTTTTCAAGTTCTTTGGGTAGATCCCCAGAAGGGGGATTGCTGGGTCAAATGGTAGCTCCATTCTCAAATTTCTGAGGAATCTCCACACTGCCTTCCACAGTGGTTGTACCAGTTTGCACTCCCACCAGCAGTGTACCAGAGTTCCTTTTTCTCCACATCCTCTCCAGCACTTGTTATTCCTTGTCTTGTTGATAATAGCCATTCGCACAGGTGTGAGGTGGTATCTCATTGAGGTTTTGATTTGCGTTTCCCTGATGGCTAATGAGGATGAGGATTTTTTCATATGTCTGCTGGCCATTTCTATTTCTTCATGGGAGAAGTGTCTGTTTAGTTCTTCTGCCCACTTTTTAGTTGGGTTGTTTGTTTTTTTTGTTGTTAAGCCTTATTAGCTCTTTATATATTTTAGATATTAGACCATTATCTGATGCGTTATTTGCAAATATTTTCTCCCAATCAGTTGGCTGTCTCTGTGCCTTGCTGATGGTTTCTTTTGCTGTGCAGAAGCTTTTTAGTTTGATATAGTCCCATTCATTTATTTTTGCTTTTATTTCCCTTGCCTTTGAGGACAGGTTCATGAAGTCTTCCTTGAATCCTAGGTGTATAAGTTTAGTAGCAAAGTCTTCTTCTATACAGTTTATTGTTGCAGGTCTTATATGAAGGTCTTTAATCCATTTTGAGTTAATTTTTGTATATGGAGAGAGTTCACAGCTCAGGTTCATTCTTTTGTATATGTTTTTCCAGTTTTCCCAGCACCACCTACTAAAGAGGCTGTCTTTTCCACATTGTATGTTTTGTGCTCCTTTAGCGAAAATTATTTGTCCATATATTTGTGGGTTTATTTCTGGGTTTTCAGTTCTATTCCATTGGTCTACATTTCTGTTCTTCTGCCAGTACCAAGCTGTTTTGACTATTGATGCTTTGTAATATAAATAGAAGTCAGGAAGTGTAATGCCACCAGCCTTATTCTTTTTATGTAGTATTGCTTTGGCAATTCGAGGTCTTTCATGATTCCATATAAATCTACAAATTCTTTTATCTATTTCACGAAAGTATGATTGTGGGATTTTGATGGGTATTATATTATATCTGTAGGTTGCTTTGAGCAGAATGGCCATTTTAACAATATTAAGTCTTCCTATCCCTGAACAGGGGATATTTTTCCACCTTTTAAAGTCTGTTTCAATTTCTTTCAAAAGTGTCTTATAGTTCTCTGTGTATAAGTCTGTCACGTTCTTTGTTAAATTAATTCCCAGGTATTTCATTATTTTTGTTGTGATAGCAAAGGGAATTGACTCCCTCATTTCTTTTGCTTTGGATTCTTTGCATGTATAGAGGAATGCTGTTGATTTTTGTACATTGATTTTGTATCCTGCAACTTTACTATATTCGTTAAGTGTTTCTAATAGTTTCCTGGTGGAATCTTTGGAATTTTTTATATAAAGGATCTTGTCATCCACAAATAGTGACAATTTGACCTCTTCTTTCCCAATTTGGATACCTTTGATTCCTTTCTCTTGACTGATTGCTGTGGCAAGAATGTCCAGTACTATATTAAGTAACAATAGTGACAGGGGCCATCCCTGTCTGGTTCCTGATTTTAGGGGAATAGGTTTCAGCTTTTCCCCATTCAGTATGATGTTAGCTGAGGGTCGCTCATACATGGCCTTTGTTATGTAGAGATTCTTTCCTTCTATACCTATTTTATTTAGTGTTTTGATCATAAATGGATGTTGTACCTTGTCGAAAGCTTTTTCTGCATCAATTGAAATGACCATATGGTCTTTTTCTTTGATTTTGTTTATATGGTGTATCACATTGATTGATTTTCGTATGTTGAACCATCCTTGTGCTCCGGGTATGAATCCCACTTGATCATGATGTATGATCTTTTGGATGCATTGTTGTATTCTGTTTGCTAATATTTTGTTCAGGAATTTTGCATCTGTGTTCATCAGAGATATTGGTCTATAGTTTTATTCTTTTGTGTTGTTTTTGCTAGACTTTGGTATTAGAGTAATATTGGCCTCTTAGAATGAGTTAGGAAGTATTGCTTCCTCTACAATTTTATGGAAGAGTCTGAGGAAGATAGGCATTAGTGCTTCTTGGAATGCTTGGTAGAGCTCGTCGGTGAAACCATCTGTTCCAGGGCTTTTGCCTTTAGGGAGATTATGGATATTCAATTCAATCTCGTTGCTATTCATTGGTTTATTCAGATTATCCAGCCCTTCTTGGTTAAGTCTTGGTAGGCTATAAGTTTCTTAATTTGTCCATTTCGTGACATAAAGTCCTTCATAGTATTTTCTTATAATCCTTTGTATTTCTGTGGTATCACTGGTAATTTTTCCCTTTTCATTTCCAATTTTGGATGTTCATGTCCTTTCCTTTCATTCTTTGATTAGTCTCACCAGGGGTTTGTCAATTTTGTTGACTTTCTCAAAGAACCAGCTCTTCGTAATATTAATTTTTTCTATTGTCTTTCTGTTCTCTAATTGGTTTAGCTCGGCTTTAATTTTTATTATTTCTTTCCTTCTACTGACTTTGGGTTTTGTCTGCTCTTCTTTTTCTAGTTCTTTAAGATGAGATGCTAAGATGTTTGTTTGTGATTTTTCTTGTTTCTTAAGATAGGCCTGTAATGATATAAATTTCCCTCTTATTACCACTTTCGCTGTGTCCCAATAATTCTGATACGTTGTATTTTCATTGTCATTAGTTTCTATATATTTTTAAATCTCATCTTTTATTTGTTCTTTTATCCAGTCCTTTTTTAATAAACTGTTGTTTAATCTCCATGTATATGTGGATTTTTCTGCTTTCCTTTTACAGTTGATCTCCAATTTCAAAGCTTCGTCATCTGAGAATACAGTTGATATGATTTCGATCTTCTTGAATTTGCTGAGGCTACCTTTGTGTCCCAGCATATGGTCTCTTCTTGAGAATGTTCCATGAGCACTAGAAGAGAAGGTGTAGTCTCTTTTTGCTGGATGAAATCTCCTGTAAATGTCACTTATGTCCTATTGCTGTAATGTGTCATTTAGAGCTGTTATTTCCTTATTAATTTTCAGTTTGGATGATCTGTCCATGGCTGTTAGCGCGGTTTTTAAGTCTCCCACTATGATTCTGTATTCATCAGTTTCTCCTTTCAAGGCTTTTAGTAGTTTCCTTGTTTATTTTGGTGTGTCCTGGTTGGGAGCATTTATTTTGGTTAGTGTCAACTCTTCTTCTTGTTGCATTGTGCCTTTTATCATTATGTAATGACCATCTTTGTCTTTTACTATCTTTTTTAACTTGAAGTTTATTTCATCAGATATCACTATGGCCACTCATGCTTCTCTTTGGTTACCATTTTCTTGGAGTGTTGTATCCCATCCTTTCACTCTGAGTCTGTGTTTTTCCTTATAGCTGAGGTGTGTTTCTTGGAGACAGCATATGGATGCATTCTGTTTTTTAATCCAGTCTGCTACTCTGTGTCTTTTTATTGGTGAGTTCAGTCCATTAACATTTAAAGTGATGATCAAAATGTGAGGATTTCCTGTGGCCATTACTTATTTCTTTCTTTCACTTGTTTGTTTGTTTGTTTATTTGTTTTCTTTCTTGTTGCCCCAACTTTGTTCCATTTTTCCTGATGTTTTGTTTCAGGCTGAAGAGCCTCCTTCAGTATTTCTTGGAGTGCTGGCCTCGTGCTGGCAAATTCCCTTAGCTTCTATTTGTCAGGGAAGGTCTTTATTCCACCTTCATATCTGAAAGATAGTTTTGCTGGATAATTTATTCTTGGCTGGAAGTTTCTCTCTTTTAAATTTCTGAATATTGGATTCCACTCTCTCCTGACTTGCAGAGTTTCTGCTGAGAAATCTGATGCCACCCTGATGGGTTTTCCTCTAAAGTTTATAGTTCTTTTTTCCCTGGCTGCCTTGAGAATTGTCTCTTTGTCTTAATTTTGGACATCTTTAGTACCATGTGTCTTGGAGAAGATCTGTTGGGGTCCAGGTATCTGGGGGACCTGTTTTCGTCTTGAACTTGGGGTTCCAGCTCTTTCCATAGGTTTTGAAAGTTCTCATCTATGATTTGTTTGAGTATGCTCTCTGTTTATTGCTCTGGCCCCTCTTCTATTCCTATCATCATGATGTTGTTTTGTCTCATGGAGTCATATATTTTTTGCAGAGTTCTTTCCATCCTTTTTGTTCTATATTCCCTCTCTTCCTCTTTCTGAGCTGTTTCCATGTTCTGATCTTCAATATGACTAATTCTTTCCTCCATCTGGTTTGTTCTGTTTCGTATGGTAGTTATTTCATTTCTCACTTCGTTTATGGTATTATTTATTTCTCGTATTTCCGTCTCAATCTTTCTTATGTTTTGAATTTCTTTGTTAAATTGTTCTTTTTATTCACAGAGTTCATTTTTTATGTCCTTTATATCCTTTTTTCAATATTATTTATCTCAGCTAAGGTGTTCTGCCAATAGGTTTTCATTTCTCTCACAGCCTTTAGAATGGCTTCTTTAAATTCTCCGTCACTTAAATGAGACCCTTCCAGTTGTAACAAGCTGTCTTCTGGGTAAATTTCATGTTCTTTCTGAGGAGTTTTAGTTTTTAAGGAATTCATCCTGTCTGCTGGGTTCTTCCTCTTTGACATGAGGGCTTTATTTTCAGTGCCCAGATTAATGCTTTTGTGGTGTCTTGCTGTAGGGCAGACACTAGGTGGCACTGGGGGGTCAAGTTTTGGAGGAGAGGGTGCTGCTTGTTTCTTGTTTCTGATCTCCTACTGCGTTTGGAGGCTATGCGCGTATATCCTGAGGAGAGGCCAACATAATCTTTCCAAATGCGGTTCTGCCTTCTGCCCTTTGCTGGGGAAGCTGTTTCAAGGATTGTTTCTGATGGCTGGGTGTATGCTATCAAATCAGTCTTTCTTCCCAGCCCTGATTCAGCACCTGGCTGTCTACAGGCTCACACTGCTTTCAGAACCGTGGGGTGCCTGAGGAACTGCATGCTCCATAAGTCCAAAGCTGTGGGCCTGGCTTGAGACAGCAGGGTCGCCTTTGCAGCAGGCTGGGAACAGGAACTGCAGCCCTGTGTAGGTCTCCAGGGGGCTTAGAGCTGGGGTGTCATGTTTGCAGTTCAGAGTCCTCGCTCAGCCCTTCTACTGCTCTAAAGTTCCAAAGTCCAGCTCCCTCATGGCTTCTCCCCTCCCCTGAACTGCACTGCTCGAGTCCTGTTGCAGTCTCTGCTCCCTTCCCTCTCCCCAACTCGACCCCTTCTCGCCAACTTTCGGGTGTTTACTTGCTATTTGTGGATTTCTCAACAGCCGTTTTGTTACTCAGGGTCCTCTTTCTTGGCTCCTGGATGGCCGTTCATTTGTGTTTTGTGGGAGAGGCTTTAGGGACCTCCTCTCCAGTCGCCATCTTGCCTTCTTCTCATTTTGACTGTTGAAATAAGTTATAAGTTGTAGAGGATATAACATCTAAAATCATAATTGACTTGCTTGTCATTACAGTGAATAAGTATTCTCAGGAAACAAAACAAATAATTATGTGTTAGCAAAATTTATGGTTTCTTAATCAAATGCAGAGATAGTGGCCATTGATATATAACCATAAAGTCTGGAAAAAATGAAATCAAAGCCTAGAAATTTTTATTCTAAAAGTGTGCAAGGAAGAAACACTACATATAGTCAAGTAAAAAATGACTAATGAAGAACAATAAAAACAGGGAGTTCCCTGATGGTGTAGTGGCTTAAGGCTTCAGTGTTGGCGCTGTCAGTGCTGCGGCCTGGGTTCGATTCCCAGCCAGGGAGCTACCCACATACCAAAAAGCAAAAAAAAAAAAAAAAATTATAAAATGTATCAGTCATTATACTTGCTTTAGTGAAAAATAGGCATGTAAATGCAATATGTTATTATAGAAATATAAAATAATCTCTTAAAATTTATAAGTGTAATTGAGTTACTCTGTGATAGAATACAAAGTACTTAGAGTAGTAAAGTCAAAATAAATTATTGTATCTAGACCTAAAACAACAAGTTTTTTAATGAGAGCTAGCTGTGTATTTAGAACTGTGTTAGGTAATTTGAGATATAAAAAAGAATTATAAAACATAAACTCTGCTCAAGAGATGTTCATTATTTTACTGAGGAGAGAAGACATTCACAGAAAACATATTAGAGCCACATAGCATTTTCTGAAAAAATAGCTGCTGTACTTTGCATGTCTTGAACTGTGCCGTATGTAATATAATCTATGTTAGTTGCATGCCCTGGATTTGTGAGGTAGAAAGCCAACCCAGGCATACATTGGGGTCCTGAGAATTATTCAGAGTTTCATTTGCATTTACTTAATTTCCTTAGAATAAGTTGTATAAACAATAGAACTCCCTATGATTTCCCATTTTATTTGGAATAACATCACTAAACTTTAATTTTACTTATAGCCAAATTTTATGTGACCCCAATCAAGCTCTTTTGCCACAGCACTCCTCCTTTGTCTTTCAGGACATATGAACTTATCATGGCTTCCTTACCAATCTTCAATATTCACACATCATATATTCAACTCAGTAACATGGAAGTATCACTGACTTTTCCATTTTGTTTATGTTACTCTAATTAGCCATGTAAAATGTGCACCCTTAATTTCAGCCCAAAATTTCAGAAAAAATCTTTTATTTTAATTTTTTAATTAACCTTTTTATTTGACTATATTTAAGTGGTTGTTTTTTGTGTTACAAATACATTTTTGCATTTATTTTAAACACTGTAAAATAAATTTTATGTAACAAATAATTACAAAACATAAGAACAGATATGAGGTACAAGAAGTTTTATGTAAAAACATTTTGACATATAAAAATTTTATATAAAAAGATCTGTTATCATATAGCAGGGTATTATTTTGCATATGGACATTGTAATTGATTTCTAGAGTTACACTTTAACTCACAAGCATAAACAAAAGGATTAAATACATTTATATGGTTACTGATTTAGTGCTACTCTTTTATAATGTACATTTTTATTTTTAGTTGACAAATTTAGGCAAAGAATGTGTGCATTATATGGAGCAAAATACAGTATTCAGGTTGTCCTTCAAATATGTCCTTAGACCTTTCACTTTTCTCTTTCCCTTTTGCCATTGCTATTATCCAGGGTATCTTTATATATCGTGTGAGTTTTATAACTTCATAGAGAGTCTTCTTGCCTCCCATATTGTCTCTTTTCATACTTTTTTCTCAGTATAATCAGAGTGATCCTTATTTACAAAGTGAAAATTTGATTTTGTTGCTGCACTGACATTAATGTTTAGATGCAATTTAAAATATTTAAAGTAGGGGGTTCCCTCATGGTGTAGTGGCTAGACTGCAGCACTCTCAATGCTGCAGCCTGGATTCGATTTCCACCTAGGGAATCACCAAAAATCAAAAACAAAAACAAAAACAAAACAAAACAAACAGAGACACTTAAAGTAGCTTATTGGACACTTCAGGGCTTTTGTTTCTGTTAATTTCTTAGCATTCTCTCTCCAACCTCCTTACTCACCTCTTGTACATAGTAGTCATGTTGTCTTTTCAATTTTGTTTATATATCAAATTGCTTTTGTTCCTGAACTTCATTTCTATATTCCTTCTGATTGGAATACTCTCCCTTTATTAACCTCTCTGGAATCTTCCTTCAATTTGTCAGTAAACAATCTATCCAAAAAGCCTTCTGATATCAACTTAGATGTTACTTCCCCTGGGTTGCCTTTCCCATGTCCTTCAAAGTCTGGAAAAAGTGCTCTACCATATGTTTGCAGAGTACTTTTTACTTCACTTTAATTGTGCATCATAATGCATTACATTTGTTTATCTCTCACAAGAACTTTAAAGGTTACTTGAGGTAAAAGACAATTGTGTTTTCAACACCTTCTATATTCTTAATAGGTATTTCTTGAGTTAATGGTGAGTGAAATATCCATTTCATAGTGATTCTGAAATATTTGGTAGAAAGGGCTCAATATATGGCACCACAGAAACATAAATATTTCTTCATCAGATTGGGAGATGTTGATTAATTAATGTATATGACCCATTAAATCATGAGTCATACATATTAATAATAAAGTGTTGATGAAAGATATATGGCTCTGTCCAAAAGGTGTGGAAACATGTTTGTTTGTCTATTTGGTTATTTTTTTTTTTTTTGGCCTTTTAGAGGATCAGCTATCTGCAACTTACCAGAAAAGTATTTGTGTCATGCTACTGTACCTCTAGGGCAACTAAAGTTGTGTCACAAAAGACATCCAGCTAGAGAACTAGCAAGAGAGGGGAAGAAAAAAGAAAACATAAAAAACTGTTTTTTGTTTTGGGTTTTTAATCTTTGGCTCTTTTTATGTCAACTTTTTTTTTTAACTTCAAATTTCTGTATTTTTTCTTTATCATTTTTTCAAATCTTTTTTCATTATTTACTTCATTTGTATTTCATGACTTAAATTGTATTTTTTGAATTTTCTTATTTTTTATTTCTTTCTCTCTATATTTTTAAATTATATTTTTCATTTTTATGTTCTATTTTATTTTTAAATGCATACATTTAATTAATTTCTTAATTTCTTAATTTTATTACTATTATTAATATTCTCTTCCTTCTTTTTTTTTCCAAGCTTGCACAGAAACTGTGAAGTGTTACCCTGCCCACATAGAGGAACTGTGGGAGGCCAGGCAGTCATTTGTGCCCTACTAGTGTGGGAAGAATTTCTATAGGTTTTTTGCAGGAGTGATTATCTGAGATTGCCTGAAAAACTTTCTGTGCTGCTTTGCCACTGTCTTCCACCCCCAGGGCAACTAATGGTATGCTACATGTGGGAAACTCTGAGGCTCTTAAAAAATGTTTGATTGTTGGTTGTTTTTTTTATGTATTAGTATGATTGTGTGTATGTGTTTTTGTTTCTAAACTTTTTCATCTCCAACTTAACACAGCCCTCCTAGAGATTTGCCCTGTCAACATTTAGATACTGTAGGTGGATGAGTGATCAACCTCAGCTAACTAATGGTAGAAGAATTTCTTGTGAAGTTTAGCAAAAATGGCTGTCTTCAGTGGTCCATAAAGATTTCAGTGTTACTCTACCATTACCCTTGTACAGTTAACAGTGTACTGTGAGGGACATACTAATCAACTACTACTGAAGAACACATAACACACTTACAGGACATTCCAAGATTAAACACACAGAAAATTGAAGAGGTTGCACCACTGAACCACACAGGACATGTACTACATAAGACAAAAACTAAAACTTATAAGAGATATACCTACTACATAGAAGAAAGCACAGAGAAGAAACCAGAATGAGAAAACAGAAAATCATATCCCAAATAAAAGAACTAAAGAAATCACCAGGAATAGAATTAAATAAAATGGGGACAATTAACTTACCAGAGCAAGGTTTTAGAAAACAAGTTGTAGGAATGCTTGAGGAACTTACTGAACACTTCAACAAAGAGATAATAACCATAAAAAAACCATCAAAACCATTAAAAAGACCAATCATAAATGAAGAAAACCATAATTGAAATGAAGAATACACTACAAAAATCAACAACAGGTTGGATGAAGCAGGAAATTGAATTAGCAGTTTGGAAGGCAAGGTAGCAGTAAATACCCAAATGGAATAACAAAGTGGAAAAAAATTTTAAATGTGTGGATAACCTGAGAGAGATCTGGGACAAAATCAAACATAACAATCCATTTGGATCATGGATGGTACCAGAAATGGAAGAGAGGTAGTAAAGGATTGAGAAGCTGTTTAAAAACATAATGACTGAAAACTTCCCTAACCTGGCAAAGGAAATAGACACAAAAGCCCAAGTAGCACCGAGATTACCAATCAAGATGAACCCAAATAGGCCCATGCCAAGACACATCATAATTGAAATGACAAAGATTAAATACAAAGAGAGAATCTTAAAAGCAATGAGAGAAAGACAAAAACTTAGTTACAAGGGAGCTCTCATAAGGTTCTCAGCAGATTTCTCCATAGAAACATTGTGGGCCAGAAGAAAATGACAGGACATACTCAAAGTAAGGAAAAACCAGGACCTCCAACCAGGAATACTCTACCCAGCAAGGTTATCATTTAAAATTGAAGGAGAGATAAAGAATTTTTCAGAGAAGAAGCTAAAGTAATATACCAAGCCAGCGATGTAAGAAATTATAAGAATTATAAGAAGGCATTTTTAAGCAAAAGAAAAAAGAAAACAAATAAACAAAAGAAAATAAATCACAAGAATAATAACATGACATTGACTATGTACTTATCAGTAATCTCTTTAAGCATAAATGGACTAGGTGCTGCAATAAAAAACATAGGGTAGCCAAATGGATAAGAAAACAAAACTTAGGCATATATAGTATACAAGAGGTTCACCTCAGAAAGAAAGATACATATAGACTGAAAATAAAGAAATGGAAAAGGATATTTCATGCAAATGGAAATGAGAAAAGCTAGGTTAGCAATACTTATATCAGATAAAATAAACTTAAAACAAAGATTGTAAGAAGAACAAAAGAAGGACATGACATAATTATAAAGGGAGCAGTCCACAAGAGAACATCACTCTTGTAAACAATTGCATAATATAGTAGTATATAAATACATAAAGCAAATTTTGACTGACATAAAGGCAGACTTCAACAGTAACACAATCATAGTTTCGGAATTTAACATACCACTAACACCAATGGATAGATGTTCACGACAGAAGATCAACATAGATACAGTGGCCTTAAACAACACGCTAGAGCAAATGTATTTAATTAATTTTTTAGAGAATTACATCCCAAAACAGTGGAATATATATTTTTTCAAACCTACATGGAACATTTTATAAGATAGACCACATATTAGGTCATAAAACAAGCCTCAATAAATTTAAGAAAATTGTAATTATACCAAGACACTTTCTGACCACAAGAGTATAAAAATAGAAATCAATTACAAGAAAAAACCTGAAATATGCACAAACACCTGGAGGTGAAACAATATGCTACTAAACAATGAGTGGGTCAAAAAGGAGATAAAAGTATAAATCAAAAGATACCTTGAGACAAATAAAAATGAAAATATAACTACCCAAAATTTATGAGACACAACAGAAGCAGTCCTGAGAGACAAAATCATAGCAATGCTGGCCTACCTAAAGAAACAAGAAAAATCTCAAATAAACAGTTTCACTTTAACCTAAGGAAGCTGGATAAAGGACAACAAAAAACAAAGTCTAAAATCAGCATGAAGAAGAAAATAATAAAAATTAGAGCAGAAATACATGAAAGTATTTGTAAAAGACACATGTGATAAAGGTATAATATTTAAAATATATAAAGAACTAGTATGACTCAGCAACAGAAAAACAAACAACCCAATTAAAAAGTTGGAAGAGGACCTAAACAAACTTTTTTCCTGAAGAAGTATATATTGTTAACAGACATATGAAAAAATGCTCAACCTCACCTGCTCTCAGGTTTTGAAATGTGAATCAAAAGAGTTACCACCTCACACCACTTAGAATGGCTATTATTAACAAGACAAGGAATAACAATGTTGGAGAGGATGTGAAGAAAAAGGAACTCTCACACAGTGCTAGTGGAAATCCAAATTGGTACAGACATTATGAAAGACAGTATGGAGGTTTGGAGTTACCATATGATTCAGAAATACCCCTTCTAGGTATCCACCCAAGAAACTTGAAAACCTTAATCTGCAAAGATGTATGTATCCCAATATTCACTGCAGTGTTGTTCATTGTGGCCAAGACATGAAAACAATAAAAGTGCCCTTTGATAGATGACTGGACAAAGAATCTGTGGTACATATATACAATAGAATATTACTTGGCTATTAGAAGATGAAATATTGCCTTTTGGGACAAAATGTTGGATCTAGAGTTCATCATCTCAAGTGAAATAAACGAGACAGAAAAAAAAAAAACAAACCAAGAACCATATGACTTCATTCATATACAGAATATAAAACTGAAAACACGAAAGAAAAAATAGACAAAAGGACAACAAAATACATGGACAAAGTCAATAGTTTAATGGTTATTTGCAGCAAATGAGGGGGTGAGTAAAGAGGAAAGAAGTGGGAGAAGAAGAGAGGAGGGGCCAAATATATGGTGATAGAAGGAGAACTCAAGATGGTTGGTGAACATATAATACAACAAATAGATAATGCACTGTATAATTGTATACCTGGAACATATGTAACTCTTGCTAACCAAAGTTTCCCCAATTAGTCTAACAATAAAAATATTTTTTATACATAAAAGTAAAATGAAAAAATATTTTGCCGAAAGTTTTTGCCAAAAACATGTGTGAGCATGATATACAGTAGCATATTATACATGGCCAAATATGGTAAATAAATTCCTTGAGACAAGGAAGTATATCATATTAGTAGCTTTTATACTACCCATTCTAGGTTTGGGTACATAGCAGGTATAGCACCACCACAAAAACAATGATAAATGTAGCTTAATTTCATAAAACACTTATCTGCACACACTGCTTTAAGGACTTGCTGTCCATACCAAGTCACTGAACTCTTTTAGCAAACCTAAAATGTAGGCTCTGATATTATGTTTACTTTACTATTGAGGAAATGGAGGTTGATGAAGATTAAGAAAACCATCACATCACTAATAAATGGTGGAGCAAGTGTAGAAATTCCGACATTCTTTATTGGTAATTGTGAAATAAATAATGTGTATTAAAATTAAGAAGGGAAAAGGAAGATAAATAATAACTGCATAATTGACTTTTCCAACTCTTTACATGAGCTTTGTCTTATTAGAAAATATGCAAAATAGTCGGCAGCTATTGGTGTTTTAATAGTGGTGTTTTAGCCTAAGTTTACAAGGAAGGTAATCATGGCAGTCAAACTCAAACAAGGTGCCCCTAGACTATCCAAATTTACCTAATTTACAGCAGGCTTTTCAACTTGATAGTATTAGATATTATCTATAGAAACATACCCCAGTGGTCTATACAAGCAAATATCACCCATATTTTTAATAATGTTATATCCAAAAATATTCAGTTGAATAAAAATAATATTAACAAAAATAAACAAAGAATAATGAGGCTTATCACAGATACATTTAATAATGTGACATTGACTTTTTATAATTTCTAATTTAATTTTTATAGTTAACTTTATTGGGGTGACATTGTTTAGCAAAAATTACATAGATTCCAGGTGTACAATTCTATAGTGCTTTGCATCATATGTTGTCACCCCAGAGTCTGTTCTGTTTCCATCATCATATATTTGATTTTCCCTTCCTCTTCTTCCACACCTCCCTGCTTTCCCTCAGGTAACCACTAAACTATTGTCTGTGTCCATGTGTTTCTGGGGATTTTTGCTTTCAATTTTATATTCCACATATGAGTGAAGTCATGGAAACAACAGAACTACCCTTCGATAGACAACTGGATAAAGAAACTGTGGTACAAACAAACAATGAAATATTACTCAACTATAAGATAGGAAGAAAAGATAAACTAGTAATCATTTTTATGTCTAAGTTAGCCTGGGTAGGTCATCTTATACAAGGTCACAGTTGCAAGTCTGAATCCCACTCTGGCTGGTTAATTTTGCAGCCTCAAAGGAAGCAGTCCTGCTATCCCATGCATCTTTGTTTATACGTTTTACTAATACTCTTAGCTATACCTTTTATAGAGATAATTTCTGAAATATCTCACAACAAATAGTTCAAACCATAGACTAATGTATTAGAATTACTGCCAAATGTAAACATAAGTTTCTTCTAGAAAGTTGGATTTAAAACAATTTGCCCATCTCCTCTTGTAGTTTGCTTTATTACACGATTTTGGAAAAGGTTCTTAAGTTTGGTAAAATACACATAACATAAAAGTTATAACTTTCACCATTTTTAGTGTACTATTCAATGGTATTAAGTGCATGAACAATGACATGTAATGTTCAGCACTCTCTATGAACTGGTAAACTGTTTTCTACAAAATTCTGAACCATTTTATATTCTCACCAGCAAAGTGCAAGTGTTCATATTTCTTCACATGCTCATCAATATTTGCTATTTCTTTTTAATTACTAGTAATGGCCATTGCCTGGCACTAATTATAGTGAATGTCTTTTTATGTACTTCCTGGCCATTTGCACATCTTTGTTGAAATGTCCATTCAAGATATTTTCCCATTTTTGAATTAGGTTGTCATGTGTTGTTGTTGTTTAATGTAACTTTATATATTTGATAATACATATGCACCACTTTAAGTAACATAAGTCAATATTTTAAGAAAGAAAAGCTGAATTTGTTAGCTTATATTGAAAGTTTTATAATACAATAGTAACAAGGCCAAAAATGTAAGTATGTTTACACTACTTTTAAAAGAATCACAATTATGTTTCTCATTTTTTTCTGATGATTCTATTATTTTTATTTCTCACTTGATAAATTTATGTGAAGGTAGTGTCTTATTATCTTATTTGGAAATTGTCTTATTTGGAAAATCAATCCATATTGGATTATTTGACCTAGATATTTAGAATTAAAATTTCAAAAATTTTGAACTTTTATGTGAAGAATTTGAAAAATGAATTAATCTGTCTAGGTCTATGTAAGTGTTCATTGTTAGTTACAGTATTTAGCTACTACACAAAATGTCTCCCAATTTTGGAACATTTAAGTTTGTAATTTAAGCAAGAATTACTTACCACCCCACAAGATACTGCACTTATCCATGTATTCAAATAAAGTTTCTGCCTCATATGTTTTCTCCTTTATTTTTCTAATGCATTTTGCCTAGAGAAAAATATTGTCAATAAAATGACACATAATTCCTTTTATTCTATACCATTTCCTTCTATATTCAAGTTAGGTTTCTACATGGACATTTCTGCTGAACATACTTCTGTATTCCTTAGTTCAGACAGTGGCATAATAAGGATTTTAAAAAATTAAAATTGCAGAACCTGTAAAAGTAAAAGCTTAAGTTTAATCAGAAATATCTTGTTTGAATAAATTTATTCTCATTAGAGAAGTTATTGCTCTGAATATTTAGTCTTTGAATTGCCTCTTAGTGCTTCATAATCATTAGTCCTAAAGGATATTTTTTATCTTTTACACAGATTATTCATGCAAACATTGGTATTCTAATTTTATGTTTGTCCCTATATATACAAATAATGATTTAAGAGCAATGGACAGGGAGAGATATATGGCAAAAGAGAGAGGAGAAAGAGAAAGAAGAGGAGAGAGGTGTGAGTGGCAAGGGGTGAGGGGAGGGAAAAGAAAGGAAAGAGAACATGGAACAGAGAACAGAAGACAGAGTGAAGGAAGAGAGGGATGAAAGGAAATAATCACATTAATTTTTTTTAAACCTATCTATTAGGAATACATAGTGACTGATCCCTGGTGAGCAAATGCATAAAAATTTAATGTCCATTAATTAAAGCAGTCTGAGTAGTTGCTACAATTTCTGATGAACAAGGTTATTAAAGAGCAGCTAATGAATTCAATAGGGTCTCTAATGGAGGATCTAACAAAATATTATCAAATATTAAATACATAATTTATATATTACACTCTAATATCTATAAAAATTCTGCCTACTCTATACAAGCTGATAAAATGGCATGAAACTCTTTCTGATATTTAACTTACAGAATACATCTTACCATTTCCTCCTTCTCTATCATTATGGCTTTAAGTTCCTTTTTTATTGTTCTTGCTCCAGTGCCATACTGGTGACATTGCTGCTAATACTTACATTGGAGTTAGTTATGCCAAAATGAGAATAAATCTCACTGATCCTGTCCACAATCATTCATTCAGAAAAAAAAAGATCAGGATTTACCAAATGGCAAGTAATAGAACTACACATATGAGTTAAGGAAACTCCCCCTCTCAAAAAACTGAGAAACTGGAAGAAGGCAAGATGGTGACTGGAGAGGAGGTCCCTAAATCCTCTCACAGAAAACACAATTGAATGGCCATCCAGGAGCCAAGAAAGAGAACCCTGAGTGACAAAACAGCTGCTGAGAAATCCACAAATTGCAAGTAAACACCTGAAGGTTGGAGACAAGCAGGCGAGTCAGGGAAAGGGAAAGAAGCGGAGACTACAACAGGATCTGAGCAGCGCAGTTTGGGGGAGGGGAGAGGCCACGGGGGAGCTGCACTTTGGAGCTGCATGCTGGGGATGGAGTTTGGGAGCCAGCCTCTGCAACTTTTGAGTGGTAGAACGGCTGAGCAAGGACTCTGAACTGCAAAGATGACACCCCAGCTCTAAGCCCCTTGGAGATGTACACAGGGCTGCAGTTCCTGTTCCCAGCCCACTGCAAAGGAGACCCTGCTGTCTCAGGCCAGGCCCACAGCTTTGGAAGTATGGAACGTGCAATTCCTCATGCACCCCAGGGTTGTGAAAGCAGAGTGAGCCTACAGAGAGCCAGATGCTGATCAGGGCTAGGAAGAAAGACTGATTTGATAGCATTCACCCCAGCCAGCAGAAACAAGCCTCAGAACAGCTTCCCTGTCAAAGGGCAGAAGGCAGAGCCGCCTTTGGAACGCCTTTCCTTGGCCTTTCCCCAGGATATATGTGCATAGCCTCCAAATGCAGCAGGAGATAAGAAAAAAAGAAAAAAACAGCCCCTCTCTCCAAAACCTTGAACCCCAGTGCCATCTAGTGTCTGCCCTACAGCAAGACATCTTAAAAGCAGTAATCTGGGCACTGAACATAACGCCATTATGTCAAAGAGGAAGAACCCAGTGGACAGGATGAATTCCTTAAAAACTAAAATTCCTCAGAAAGAACAAGAAATTTACCCAGAAGACAGCTTGTCAGAAGTGGAAGTGTCTGATTTAGGTGACAGAGAAATTAAAGCAGCCATTCTAAATGTTCTGAGAGAAATGAAAATTATTGGCAGAACACCATAGCAGAGATAAATAATATAAAGGATATAAATGACATAAAAAGGAACTTTGTGAACAAAAAGAACAATTTAACAAAGAAATTCAAAACATAGAAAGATTGAGACGGAAATACGAGAAATAAATAATACCATAAAAGAAGTGAGAAATGAAATAACTGCCATAGGAAACAGGACCAACCAGATGGAGGAAAGAAATAGTGACATTGAAGATCAGAACATGGAAACAGCTCAGAAAGAGGAAGAGAGGGAATATAGAACCAAAAGGATTGAAAGAACTCTGCAAGAACTATCCGACTCCATGAGACAAAACAACATCAAGATAAAAGGAATAGAAGATGAGGCAGAGCAATCTACAAAGAGCATACTGAAAAAAATCATAGATGAGAATTTTCCAAACCTATGGAAAGATCTGGAACCCCAAGTTCAAGAAGAAAAGAGGTCCCCCAGATACCTGGACAGATCTTCACCAAGATACATGGTACTAAACATGTCCAAAACTAAAGACAAAGAGACAATTCTCAAGGCAGCCAGGGAAAAAAGAACTATAATGTTTAGAGGAAAACTGATCAAGCTGGCATCAGATTTCTCAGCAGAAACTCTACAAGCCAGGAGAGAGTGGAATCCAATATTCAAAAATTTAAAAGAGAGATACTTCCAACCAAGTATAAATTATCAAGCAAAATTATCTTTCAGATATGAAGGTGGAATAAAGACCTTCTCAGACACACAGAAGCTGAGGGAATTTGCCAGAACGAGGCCAGCACTCCAAGAAATACTAAAGGAGTATCTTCAGCCTGAAACAAAACATCAGAAAAAATGGAACAAATTTGGGGCAACACGAAAAGAAAAATACACAAACAAACAAAAACAAAGAAAGTAAAAAGTAATGGCCAAAGGAAATCCTCACATATCGATCATCACTCTAAATGTTAATGGACTGAACTCACCAATAAAAAGATACAGAGTAGCAGACTGGATTAAAAAACAGAACGCATCCATATGATATCTCCAAGAAACCCACTTCAGCTGTAAGGACAAACACAGACTCAGAGTGAAATGATGGGATACAATACTCCAAGCAAATGGTAACCAGAGAAAAGCAGGAGTGGCCATACTGATGTCTAATGAAATAAACTTCAGGTTAAAAAAGATAGTAAAAGACAAGGATGGACATTACATAATGATAAAAGGCACAATGCAACAACAAGAAGAGTTGACACTAATCAACATATATGCCCCCAACCAGGATGCACCAAAATATACAAAGAAACTACTAACAGACTTGAAAGGAGAAACTGATGAATACACAATCATAGTGGGGGACTTAAACACCCCGCTAACAGCCATGGACAGATCATCCAAACAGAAAATAAATAAGGAAATAACAGCTCTAAATTACACATCACAGCAATTGGACATAAATGACATTTACAGGACACTTAAACCAGCAAAAAGAAACTACAACTTCTTTTCTAGTGCGCATGGAACATTCTCAAGACTAGGCCACATGTTGGAACACAAAAGTAGCCTCAGCAAATTCAAGAAGATTGAAATCATACTAAGTGTATTCTCAGACCACAAAGCTTTGAAATTGGAGATCAACTGCAAAAGGAAAGCAGAAAAAACCACATATACATGGAGATTAAACAACAGCTCATTAAAAAAGGAGTGGATAAAAGAACAAATAAAAGATGAGATTAAAAAATATTTAGAAACTAATGACAATGAAAATACAATGTATCAGAATTATTGGGACACAGCAAGGGCGGTAATAAGAGGGAAATTTATATCATTACAGGTCTATCTTAAGAACAAGAAAAATCACAAGCAGTCATCTTAGCATCTCATCTGAAAGAACTAGAAAAAGAAAAGCATACAAAACCCAAAGTCAGTAGAAGGAAAGAAATAATAAAAATTAAAGCAGAGCTAAACCAATTAGAGAACAGAAGGACAATAGAAAAAATTAATATAACGAAAGCTGGTTCTTTGAGAAAGTCAAAAAAATTGACAAATCACTGGTGAGACTCCTCAAAGCATGAAAGGAAAAAACACAAATATCCAATATTAGAAATGAAAGGGGAGAAATTACCACTGATACCACAGAAATACAAAGAATTATTAGAAAATATTATGAAGGACTTTATCCCACTAAATTTAACAACCAAGAAGAAATGGACAAGTTCCTAGAAACATATAGCTTACTAAGACTGAACCAAGAACTGCATAATCTAAACAGACCAAACGATAGTGAAGAAATGAAAATGACTATCCATAATCTCCCAAAAGACAAAAGGCCTGGACTAGATGGTTTCACCAATGAGTTTTACGAAGCATTCAATGAAGTATTAATACCTATCCTCCTCAGACTCTTCCAAAAAATTGAAGAGGAAGGAATACTTCCTAACTCATTCTATGAGGCCAACATTACTCTAATACCAAAGCCTGGCAAAGACAACACAAAGAAAGAAAACTGTAGTCCAATATCTCTGATGAACACAGATGCAAAAATCCTGAACAAAATGTTAGCAAATAGAATACAACAATGCATTAAAAAGATCATACATCATGATCAAGTAGGATTCATTTCAGGAGCATAAGAATGGTTGAACATACAAAAATCAATCAATGTGATACACTACATAAACAAAATCAAAGATAAAGACCATATGGTCATTTCAATTGATGCAGAAAAAGCTTTCGACAAGGTACAACATCCATTTATGATCAAAACACTAAATAAAATAGGTATAGAAGGAAAGTATCGCAACATAATAAAGACCATCTATGACAAATCCTCGGCTAACATCATACTGAATGGGGGAAAGCTGAAACCTATTCCCCTAAAATCAGGAAGAAGACAGGGGTGCCCCCTGTCACCACTGCTATTTAATATACTACTGGAATTTTTACCACAGCAATCAGGCAAGAGAAAGGAATCAAAGGTATCCAAATTGGGAAAGAAGAGGTCAAATTGTCACTATTTGCAGATGACATGATACTTTATATAAAAATTTCTAAAGATTCTACCAGGAAACTATTAGAAACAATAAATGAATATAATAAAGTCACAGGGTACAAAATCAATGTAAAAAAATCAACAGCATTCCTATATTCAAACAACGAATCCACAGAAAAAGAAATGAGAGAGTCAATTTCCTTTGCTATCACAACAAAAAGAATGAAATACATGGGAATTAACTTAAGAAAGAATGTGACAGACTTATACACGGAAAACTATAAGAGACTTTTGAAAGAAATTGGGACAGACTTTAAAAGGTAAAAAATATCCCCTGTTCATGGATAGGAAGTCTTAACATTGTTAAAATGGCCATTCTGCCCAAAGATTTAATACAATATCCATCAAAATCCCACAATCATTCTTTCGTGAAATAGATAAAAGAATTATTAGATTTATATGGAACCATAAAAAACCTCAAATTGCCAAAGGAATACTACATAAAAAGAATGAGGCTGGTGGCATTACATTCCATGACTTCAATGTATGTTACAAAGCATCAACAGTCAATACAGCTTGGTAATGGCAGAAGAAAAGAAATATAGACCAATAGAATAGAACTGAAATACCAGAAATAAACCCACAAATTTATGGACAAATCATTTTCGATAAAGGAGCCAAAAACATACAATGGGGTAAAGAGAGCCTCTTTAGTAAGTGCTGCTGGGAAAACTGGAAAAACTTATGGAAAAGAATGAACCTGAGCTGTGAACTCTCTCCATATAGAAAAGTTAACTCAAAATGGATTAAAGACCTTCATAACAGACTTGCAACAATAAATTGTATAGAAGAAAACATCGATACTAAACTTACACACTTAGGACTCAAGAAATACCACCTCACACCTGTTAGAATGGCTATTATCAACAAGACAAGGAATAACAAGTGCTGGAGAGGATGTTGAGAAAAGGGAATGCTGGTTCACTGCTGGTGGGAATGCAAACTGGTACAACCACTGTGGAAGACAGTGTGTATGTTCCTCAGAAAATTGGGAATGGAGTTACCATTTGATCAGCAATCCCCCTTCTGGGGATCTATCCCCAAAACTTGAAAACTTTTGTCTGTAAAGACTTATGTACCCCAATGTTCATTGCAGTGATGTTCACTGTGGCCAAAATATGGAAACAACCAAAGTGCCCTGTGACAAATGACTGGATAAAGAAGTAGTGGTACATATACACAATGGAATATTACTCACCTATAAAAATGATGAAATATTGCCATTTGCAACAAAATGGATGGACCTGGAGATCATCATCCTTAGTGAAATAAGCCAGAGAGAAAAAACGAAGAACTGTATGACATCACTCATATAAGGAATATAAAACTGAAAGCAACAAAGAGAAAAGAAATGAACAAACAAACAAATAACCCATGGACACAATCAATAGTTCATTGTTTATTTGGGGATGAGTGGGTTAGGGAAGAGAGAAAGGAGAGTGGGCAGAAGAGGAGGGAGGGGAAGCTTAATATGAGGTGATGGAAAGAGAAGTCTCCTTAAGTGGAGAACTTTTTATACAAGTTGACAGTGCACTTTAGAATTGTATGCCTGAAAGCAATGTAATCCTTGTTAACAGATGTCACCCCAATAAGTCTAAAAATAAAAATGAATTAAAAAATTAAGAATAAAAAATTATAAAATGAGAAAAAAATGAGGACATGGTATTAGAATAATTCTACTAAGATATTTTTATGAAAAACAATCTAATCCAGTCAATGCAAATTATGTAATTGTGATTTTAATTTGACACAGAGTTAGAACTTAGAATATATGGAATAGTGGAGAGAGATCATTTACTTTGGAGAAACATGCATACATATTAATACGTACACTTTAGTACAAATAGCATTTGTTTTTATCTAGACTTTCAACAGAACTTAAATAAACAATACATTTTAAAATGAGTTACTCTTTAAAAATGTATTGGGGTATAAAGCAAAATCAATATTTCATTATAGGTATTAGTGAAGTCTGAGTTGTGTTCAATGCAAGGCCAAATTTTTTTAGGTGTGGTTCTAGAATTTTCCTAGGCTCAGTACCTCTCCTCAATAGAAATCCTAAAGTTCTCTCTCCAATGTACATGGTAGAGAAGTCCTTCACATAAAGTAAGGATTAAATGAAAAGCTAATGGAAATGTTAAGTAAAAAGGGAGTGTTAATTACACACTTTCATCTATTAACAAACACATATCAATTGCTTCCTCCTTATTTTTTCTCAAATGATCAAGGAGAGCAAGAAGTCAGTTAAAGTTTAGTTGATTGCCTTGGGCTTTATCGAATTATTCTCTGCAGGCTTTTTGATCCTGCAGAGTCTCGGTCCAACAACTCTCTGACATACTACCTTGGGTCTAAACTTTCAGGTCATTACACACATTTCCCTTAGGTGTTTTGAACAAACTTCTGCTTTGATAAGGCTTTTCCTCAGAAGACAGAGAATGCCCAAATATCCCCTCAAGCTCTGACAGCAGTTTAAGTAAGTCCTAAACACAACTCTCACTCACCCAGTCCTCTGCATCTGGCCTCCACTTTGACCCTTATACTGGTCCTCAAAAGTCAACCATGTACAATTACTGCACATCTATTTGTACCCAAAGTCTTACAGAGACAATTTGTTTTAGTAGTCAACACGGAGCTTTATTGGGAACTCCTAATACCATTTAGGAACAGTTTAGTAATGCCTACAAGTAGAAAGAGCAAAAAGCAACAGTTAAGAAAATTGTCTTAGTCCCAGTTTGGCCACTAACTCACTTTTTGATGAAAGCGGTTATCCAAACTTTTGGGGCTTATGAACATCTACACTGAAAAAAATACCTGCTCTAACTACCTTAGCTGTTATAAGAATCTAATTTTTAAAGATATTATTTAAGACTTAGAAAAATAATTACTCCCTCATTCTCTTTAACTTGTTGAACATATGCTCTGTGCTAAGCATTATGCTAGGCATGGAATTTTTAGTTAGTGAAAAAATCAGATATTAAATCACTATAATTATGGTATTATGAAAGAAAAGTATTAGGTGTAAGGAAAGCATAAAACAGATTACTTAAATTACTATGAGGGCATAAGGAAGTTTTCCCTAAAGAATCAGCACCTAAACAGAGCAATTTAAACTGAGCAGGAATTAATTCGATAAAAAAGTATAGGATAGAGGAGCAAAAGCCATAAAGTACATTCAAATACAAAGTGAAATTTGGATATATTTAACTTTTAATAAACATTTAATGTGTAATGTTTCACATGATTTGCCATTTCTTAGTCCCACTCTTATAGACTCATCTACAGGATGTCCCAAATATAAGGTTTACAGCATAGTTTTTAGTTAATACGTTATGACACAAATTCTGATTTGTTGTGATGAATTGAATTGATTCAATGGTGTACCACGTTTAGGGTTTGGATTATTTTTCATCACCCAGGTTTTCTTTTTAAGGAAACAATAAGACCCTAGCTCTCACTATATTATATTATATTTCTGGACCAATACTTATATAACAAAAAGATAGAAATAACAGGGTATAAAATAATTGTGAATAATGTGCTTTTTAGGGCATATTGTTAGGTGCTACAAATTAAAGATTTTCTAGAATATATTCTAGTTAAGCACATGTAAAAAACTTTAAATCTATTATATCTTTTTTAAAAAATGTGTGCTTTGAGTTAATTACCACATACCAATAACTGGAAGACTTCTTTTATATTGACAAAATGAATCAAATTAAAATAACATGAAGGAAGGGGGCTAGAGAGAAAGGACAGTTACACAAATCCATGGATAGAAAAAGAACTGAGTGTAGGTAGTGAACTCACCGTACAATATGTAGATGATGTATTGTAGAATTGTACACCTGGAACCTATGCAGTTTTTAAATTATTAATGTTACTCAAATAAATTTAAAAATGGAATATATTTAAAATATATTATTAATGCACACCACAAGCTTTATCTTTTCAAGCAAATTGAGATACTGGATCATTAATCTGGAGATTTTTACCTTGCCCCAGACACATGTATTTAAATATCATTTTTTTCTGAACAATTATTATTATATTTTTGAAATCTGAACTCATTAAATTAACTCCACTTGCAAATTATCTTCAGCTAGATCCATATTTAAAGCATTATACAAACTTTTCTCTCTCTAATCCTCCTGAAAATATACATATGTACTGCACAGTTTCCCATGTTTGCTGTTTCATTGCAGTTAATATGTAATATATGACAAAGTATTATTGTAAAATTTATGCTTTTTTCTTATAGAAATAGGTGCTTCATAAGTAGTTTATTTTATTTAGTTAAGTAGTTCAAACATAATTTTCTTGAAGCTTTTATTAGCTTATTTCAAAAGACTTCCTAAGAATGCCCGGGTATTCTAATAGGCCATAAAATATGTTTCTTATAATTTAAAAAATTAAACAAATACTATTAATACCTCAAATTCTACAATTGGTAGTAAAAATGTACTATTGCTACTGACTATTCAAACAGGGAAAGTATTAAAATTCACTTATATATGTACATATTTTAAAAACTCAAGTAACTACAAAGTTTCTAATGAAAGACAACAATTCTTTGTATACCACTTCGTACACTCTGTTCCCCAAAGAATATCATTTTTAACTTTTAGTTGGTCCTTATACTTATTTTATTATTACTAATATCATACTTGTAGTGTCATCTCTTTTTTGGCTGTTAAAATGTCTTAGTCATTATCTATTGACTTCGTGTTATGGGGAAGATGATTTAACTATTATGAATTACGCTCCCAGGACATTACTTTGATTAATTTTTTAATAAAAAATTAAATTAAAGTTATTCAGAACATAGTGAAAAAATTATTTTTAAGTCTTTGCAAGACAAACATAAAGAGTGCAAGTGTGGATAAAGAGACTTTACAACTAAAGTTAAACTTTTTAATGTTTTCATGGATGCTCTTTTACATTGTCTTATTTTTACATAACTATTAATATTTGCACTTTTGTTTCAGAAAAATAAAATCTCAGTGAGAATAAAATAATGCTAGGTAGTAGACACATTATTCATCGTACTTTCTAGTAACAACTTTCATTAGAAATTAAATTTATTTTTGTGTGAATACTCTGAAGAAGTTACTTCGCAACATTTTGCATTAGTAATTACTTTGAACATATTCAAAAAGGCAAATTCTCTAGCACATCAAAGTACAATGCAAAAGAGCAGAAATTTAAAATAAAATAAAATTCCATTGATCCCTTTCCCCTTCAGACAGGTCTCCAGCAAAAACCACACCCTTCAAGGGCTCTAACAGAGAGGTCCTGGGAGAGCCTGTTGGAGTCGCTGCTGTTCCATAAGCCCAAGAATGGTGTCACCAATGTGCAAGGGCAAACATGAAACATGGGCCAAAATTGATACCAGGGAGCTGAGGCTGAAAGCACTGGTGCAGCCAGAAAATCTCACCACTGCTGCTTTAACCAACCTAGCTTCATTAAAGTTTGTCCTTCCAGGACATAGAAAGAGCACCATTGAAGTAAAAGTTTGTGTGTGTGTGTGTGTGTGTGTGTGTGTGTGTGTGTGTGTGGTGGAGGTGAACAGAGGCCTTTTGCATGCAGTGGCATGTGAGAATCCTGCACCACCTTACATTAGCCGGCTCCCATGACTAAGGTGGGCAGGCCAGATTTGAGAGACAGAGTGAGGAGCTAAGAGATAATTTAAAAAAAAAGAAGGGAGGGAGAGAAGACAAGATGGCGACTGGAGAGGAGGTTCCTAAAGTCTCTCCCAGAAAACAAAATTGAACGGTCATCCAGGAGCCAAGAAAGAGGACCCTGAGTGACAAACCGGCTGCTGAGAAGTCCACAAATCTCAAGTAAACACCTGAAGGCTGGCGAGAAAGGGGCGAGTTGGGGAGAGGGAAGGGAGCAGAGATGGACCACTCGGGATGCGATCCCTGCTGACTATTTGGAACTGCGCAGTTTGGGGGAGGGGAGAGAGACTGGGGAGCTGGGGACGAAAGGAGTTTGGGAGCCAGCCTCTGGAACTTTAGAGAGGTAGAAGGGCTGAGCGAGGACTCTGAACTGCAAAGATAACACCCCAGCTCTAAGCCCCCTGGAGACCTACACAGGGCTGCAGTTCCTGTTCCCAGCCTGCTGCAAAGGTGACCCTGCTGTCTCAGGCCAGGCCCACAGCTTTGGACTTATGGAGCGGGCACTTCCTCTTGCACCCCAGAGTTCCGAAAGCAGTGTGAGCCTGTAGACAGCCAGGTACTGAATCAGGGCTGGGAAGACTGATTTTCCCCAGCAAAGGGCTGAAAGCCTTTTGTTGGCCTCTCCCCAGGATATATGCGCATAGCCTCCAAACCCAGTAGGAGATCAGAAACAAGAAACAAACAGCCCCCTCTCCCCCAAAACTTGACCCCCAGCGCCACCTAGTGTCTGCCCTACAGCAAGACACCACAAAAGAAATAATCTGGGCACTGAACATAAAGCCCTCATGTCAAAGAGGAAGAACCCAGCGGACAGGATGAATTCCTTAAAAACTAAAACTCCTCAGAAAGAACATGAAACTCACCTAGAAGATAGCCTGTTACAACTGGAAGGGACTCACTTAAGTGACGGAGAATTTAAAGCTGCCATTCTAAAGGCTGTGAGAAAAATGAAAACCTATGGGCAGAACACCATAGCTGAGATAAAAAACATAAAAAAGGATATAAACGACATAAAATAGGAACTCTGTGAACAAAAAGAACAATTTAACAAAGAAATTCAAAACATAAGAAAGATTGAGACGGAAATACGAGAAATAAATAATACCATAAAAGAAGTGAGAAATGAAATAACTGCCATAGGAAACAGGAACAACCAGATGGAGGAAAGAATTAGTGATATTGAAGACCAGAACATGGAAACAGCTCAGAGAGAGGAAGAGAGGGAATATAGAACCAAAAGGATTGAAAGAACTCTGCAAGAAATATCCGACTCCATGAGACAAAACAACATCAGAATAATAGGAATAGAAGAAGGGGTAGAACAATCTACAGAGAGCATACTGAAACAAATAGTAGATGAGAACTTTCCAAACCTATGGAAAGATCTGGAACCCCAAGTTCAAGAAGAAAACAGGTTCCCCAGATACCTGCACCCCAACAGATCTTCTCCAAGACACATGGTACTAAAGATGTCCAAAACTAAAGACAAAGAGACAATTCTCAAGGCAGCCAGGGAAAAAAGAGCTATAACCTTTAGAGGAAAACCCATCAGGCTGGCATCAGATTTCTCAGCAGAAACTCTACAAGCCAGGAGAGAGTGGAACCCAATATTCAAAAATTTTAAAGAGAGAAACGTCCAGCCAAGAATAAATTATCCAGCAAAATTATCTTTCAGATATGAAGGTGGAATAAAGACCTTCTCAGACAAACAGAAGCTGAGGGAATTTGCCAGCACGAGGCCAGCACTCCAAGAAATACTGAAGGAGGCTCTTCAGCCTGAAACAAAACATCAGGAAAAATGGAACAAAGTTGGGGCAACAAGA